>PXIH01S0003207.1:32543-44428 GCA_003024985.2 Euperipatoides rowelli | reverse complement strand
ATATAAAATTAAAAGATACTCAGCTACTTTAGGTTCCAATGTTTACAAACATTCAAAACATGTTTTCTCCAATCAATTTCAATCAAATCGTGTTTTCTCCAAACTTTAAACTCAAATAAAATAATAATATGGCACAACTGATTTGAATGACTATGTTTTACAATACAAGAATGTGAATATAAATATGTAGAAAAAAAATTGTAATTCTAACAAATGTATAACTGAAGAAATACGTTTTTGCTGTTTCCTGAAAAGTCTGATTTGAGAGAGAAAACATGTTCTGATTGTTTGCTCCAGCTAGTGTGTAACAATGTAAAGTGTTTTTTTGTAAAAATATTGTGTATTTAATTCAAGCATTTATATTATTATTATTAATACATTACGATACATTGTATCATACGATACATGAAATTAACTTCAAAATTATACAAGTGAACACGAGGGGCAGTACAGGAAATTCGAAACACAGAAAATCTTTACTAGGGGTTTCTCAACAAAGCTTTTACTGTAAGAACAAAAATTCACCCACAATCTTTTATTGCTTTAAAGCTGAGAGAATTTAATGTAAATGTTGAGAGGAAAAAAAAAGTATATTTCATTTCTTTAACAATATTAAAATATAATAAATTAAATATTTTTAATTAAATCCTACCTTGGTGGTCAATTCAATTTCATTGGGCAAGGTATCTCGAAGTGCTCGCAATCCATGCCTAATCAATTCATCCAGTGAACCTAAAGGTAGAATTTACAAGTTTGGATTGTTAATAATGTAACCATACACAGTCTCATAATACTGTTTATCATAAATTTCAATAATGTTTAAAACATTTTCAATCTTTGTCATTTTCAAGAAGTTTTTAGAAACATTTTGTTCCTTCTGAATGTAAGGATATCAACATAATGTTCATCCAACTTACTATTTTCCAGATTTGGTAGAAGCCTAGGTGAAATATTTTTCTTTATACAGACAAGTTATTAATTTAAAACTAAATGTTTGACAAAATTTGCCTAATGTTTGAACAACTTTTAGATCATTGTTTTTTATAGTCAAAGACCCAGTTTAACCTAAAACAGATCAATTTTATCAAAGTTATCCCCATTTTCCACCATCTTCATTATCATTCACTCTAAATTAAGAGAACCTTACAAGATTTGCCACATGTATATTTACCGCCCCCCCCCCCCCCACACACACTTTTCCACACTCTCTCTTGTAATGTGTGAACCATTTGACTATTGTAATGGGGGAAAAAAAAGGAAACTATGCTGAAGAATCCCAGACGTTAAAACAATTTTAATTAGGTTACAAATTTACTAATAACAGGTTATCAAATTTTCGTGAAGAATTTTTACCTTTCCTTTAAACAAATTTTACGGCTATTACTAATCAAATCTACAAGCAACTCTACTTTGAACAAAATTAACATTTTTAGAACAATAATCAGAAATTATTCCCTGCAAAGAGCAATTACGGCTTACAATTTGGAAATTTATTAAAATGTTTCTCCAAGTAAGTCCTGGCAGATTGTGACCTTGCTCCGATTGCCATAGCTTTGCAGTCAAAGTAATTGGCTGACGGACAGGTTTGATAGATGTGTGGGCCCCTTTCCTAAAACAAAGAAACAACATTATATAGTTTGAATCTACAAAACTAATTAATCATCAAAATGGAAATAAAAATGGAAATGCTTACATCATAGCCTGCCACAAGCAAGCCAACACCATAAGGCCGCCTACTATATCTCTGAGTACATATTTGCATTTCTAAATGACAGTCAAGGTTTATCATTACTGTTTTGATTAATAGGCTATAGCTTGAACAGATTTCATATTACAAAAGTATCAAATTTTTAGAATTATTATTTTAAAGTACCGGTATACTGTAAATATAGTTGGGTGTGTGTGTGTGTGTGTGTGTATATACTGTATATTATACTGTGTATTAGTATGCACAGTATATGGGGCCTGTCTGGATTCTATTGGAATTTGTTTTAATGAAGCCAAAATGTGTAGCAATAATCTAAATTTTCAATTTTCAATGTAAATAATATATATAAAATTTGACTTCTTTATAGCCAAAATCATACTTTTATCTTCAATGGCTCAGGTCAGGAGTAGAATATACTGTATGAACAGTATATTATTATTATACATTATTAAAAAAATACCCTTAATGTACTATATACTCAGTACATATACATTACATACTGTATATGGTGCATTTGCATATTAAATATGTATAGATTATGAATGCAGGTTAATGAGAAAAACTAAAGGTATACACTTTAGTATACAATGCATGGAAAAAGTGATAAGTATATCTGGTATGAAAAGGATAGATTCTGCTGACCCGATCAACAAATATTGGAAAAATGAAATAAAATTTAAATAGTTTGAGATGAATTTCAAAAGTAATAATAGTTTTGATATTTAAAGTGAAAATACTTTACAAAATAGTAGTGAAGTTTGAAAGATAAACTTTGACTATTATTAAGTAAATTCTGATAATTTGGATGACACTATTCTAAGTTGAACTTGGAAACACTTGGTTGGAAAGGCAAACAAGTAAAAAGACTGGTTCTTTAAGGTGCTTGCGTATAATTAAGCTGCAGTTTTAAACAAACACCACTAGGGGATTATATATCTGGTAAACAAACTAAAACAGGTTAAAAAACTTGAATGAGATAGAGGATATGATATTGAAAGCTGGAGCAAATACAGTAAGTTAAATAATGCTTTACTCACAATAAATATTTCAGTTAAGTTGCTATGGAAATTGAAACTAAAGTTAACAACTAGTTTAGATTTTTAATTTTAAATATATTAAACTTCTAGACTACTAAGACATTTTTTTCAAAACTAACAACGCAAATTGCTTGTGGTGCTTATATTGAGTAACCGCCACTGATATATATAAATACACACACACAGTATATGATAAGCTTATTTGTAAGGAGGCCTCCCTAAGATTTCTCCATGAATTTCTATCTTCAGCAATTTGTTTCAAATTAGGCAATTTTTTTTCTTTCTTTCTTCCATCTGACATCAATTTTTCTTTGTAATTTTTTGTTGTAGTAGTTCTGTAATCCATCTACTATCGTCTTGCTAAATGCCCTTCCTATTTTCACTTTAAACTCAATCTTTCAATAATATCACAAACCTTTGTTTGAGCTCTAGTCCATTCAACCTTTTTTTTTAATCCCTCTATGTTACTTTTATCATTCATCTCTCAATAGTTTCTTGAGTGGTTTGTAGTTTTTGAATTATCTCTGCACTCAGTGTTTAGGTTTCAGCATCATATGTTATCACTGGTAGTAGACACTGGTCAAAAACTTTCCTTTTGAGTCAAAGGAAGTTTCCCTTTTAAATTATTTAATTTTCCAAAGATATTCTCAGCCCATTTTCATTCTTCTGTTGATTGTGCATTTCTGATTTCACTTGTAGATATCAATTGATGTAAATAAACATAGTTGTTGGCCTCTTCAGTTAAAGTTGCATATATGTGTTGAACATCACTTCTGTTTTTGCCAGTTTCACATTAAGGCCTGCTTTTTATCTACTGTCGCTTCACTTAGTTTAATGTCTATTTTTGAAAGTCTTCTCAGAAGCAAACAAAGCAATAGCATTAGTAATATTGTGTACTTAACTTCCCTAATAATCAAACTAATTTTTCATTTCCCAAGGCTTATAGTATTATAATAATGTGATTTACTAGGATACAATATATGTGTTGTGTATTATCTAAATCTGCAAATCAAAGTAATCAGTATCGGTTAGCAAACACATTCAGGGTAAAAGGAATTGTATTGTACTTTTATTATACTTGGTACACAGGAAAAACCGGAGGATCTTTTAAAATCTTGTCAATCCAGATTTTCCAGACCACAAAACAAAACATAGAGCCTATAATCAATTAAATTTTGAAGTGTCTTTCAAATTAGTATTCCAAATTAACTGAAAATTTCTGATTTCAGAATCATAAAAAAAAGTTAAGTGAATATACTGATAAACTTGTAACAAACTTTTATTCATTATATTCTTTTATTATAATGGTTAAATTGTGTGAATTTTCTATATTATGAATGGCACTTTTAATAGTTTTATTTTTATCAGTCATGACAAATGACCTTTTTATAAGGAAAAGGATACTATTTCCAACTAAACCCACCAATCTAGCGATAGGAATGGGGACATCATTCACATAATGACTACTGATGCATTCTGTTCGCATGTATTTACTGAAAAATAAAACACATAATTAGTATGTATATATAGTGGTACAAGTAAAGAAATAAACACAATCTTGGTTATAAGAAAAAATATAAATTATATACACAGAGAATGTATAGTCTATTTTTATAACTGTCCAAGTGTTGCAGTGAACGTTTACTTGCATATATCATTAAGGATATTCTTGAGCAGTAGATTAATAGTGGTAACATATTTTTACACAGTATGGTCAAAGTTATACTTGAAAATGTAACTTCTCTTATTATAGTAGAGGGAGTGGATAATGTAATGTTTCCAAGATATGGGGACGGACAGCTGTGAATATATAAAATAAGCACTCACAGCAAACCAATCACAATCCACCTTGCAAGGTTAGGTGTTGAATCACCAAAGCCTAGGTCCACAGCTTATAACTGTGGGACTCACCAACCCAGCTAGTGATCATGGTGAGTTATGGCCATTTCACTCTACAGAGTACTTTCATTGTACAACTAAATAAAGGCCTTTGTTCCCTGGATGCTTGACTGACCTCGTTCAAGGAAGCGACCAAGAGTGCATAATGGTGGAGGATGCTAAGAATCCCAAACTGACTCTAGGCTGCCATACAATGCTATGTATATACAATTGTTGAACTCTCTCAAATGAAGCAAAGCTATACGAGATAGAAAAAAAAAATTGAGTAAAATCAAGTGAGGCATTGTAGAGCTAAGTGAGATTAGGTGCAAATGGGGAGGCAAGTTAGAACTGAAGAATGAGCAGATCTTCTACTACTGAGGAATAATACACCAGGACAGGTGAGTGGTGTTGGATTCAATATCCACTAGAGATAAAAGTATAGTATTGCAGAGATAGAAAGCTACTGTAATTAAACTAACAAAAAGAATGAGTTTCAGATAATCCATTATGTATTCCCCAACCCCAAGCAAGTCATTCAGATGAAGCAGTAGTATAAGTGTCAAGTCTTATTAGAAATATATTACAAAGACCTTCAATACGTAAGTAGGAACGGAGAAAAAAAGTTGAGAAATCATTGAGAAAATGGTTTGATGAATGATGCTGGAAATGAGAGAATTTTGAGAGAAAATATTGGTGTTTATTTATGAATTCCTTTTCCCAAAAAGCACCAAATAGGAAATGGACTCAAGTGGTGAGATAATTGGTATACAGGTGTGAAATCTTCATTGTGGCTTTTTCATATCTGGCCACTGTATTTATGTCTACACTATATATAACAGAGTTGTGAATAATGTTGATCATGAGCTTAAGTCCCAATTTTAAAAAAACAATGAAAAATCAATAATTAAAATAATAATATAAATCAATATGTTTGTTTTTACACTAATAGAATGACTTTTATTAGATAGTTGTATATGTATTTATACAACTATCTGCTTTTAATAAGTATTAATTAATTGCATAATAGTGGTGATACCACATTATTAACTTTAAATGCACAAGGGAAAAAAATAAGAGCATTTAAAATGAAGTGTGTTGCTCAAATATGTTTTATTGTGAAATTTATTGTTAGAAAGTGGTATATTAATTTTTTTTTTGTTAATGATAATTATTAAATTAAAGATATCTCATCTTACATTTGAGTTTGTTTACAATCCAAAAATTGTTCATTTAAAAAAAAAAAAAGAAGTAATTTCATTTTTTTTTTAATGTCACAAAGATAAACATCATTCGAAATTAACAAGTTGCTTGTTTCTAAGGAGTAATGGAGTGGCCCAAGTGACTATAATTTTTTTTAAAATATACAGTATAATTAAATACTTTATTTACCAAAATAAAAATAACAGCAAAATATAAAAACAATGAAATTCAAATCATTAATCAAAATTACAACATTTGTCCATAATTTCAGTCACTTAGCTTCTTTTATTTTAAAATTTACCCCCCCCCCCTTACTAGGGGATTCTACCATGAAATAGCCCCCTGCAAAAATCCTCCCTTCCTCCCAGGAATTTTTGAAGGAGTAGATCGCGGATGGAATTTTACTAGCAAAGTAAATCTTATGTAAAAATTAGTTGACACACCTGATATAAAGCTCTATGAATTTTTATTTTGGATAATATTTGTCAAAACATTAAAAAAAATATCATTTTAATAAATAAATAGCAAAAGGTTAATGAATTTAACATTTCTGAAATAAACTAAAATCATCTGCAAGCTTTGATTTTATGGAAGTAATTAACTGCAAGTGTAGGAGGGAAAGTCACAAGTTCCCATATATAAAGTAAATATACAGAGTTGAAGGAAATTGTCCCCTAAATAAAGGAAATGGATTTCATACATTTTTTTTTTAAATTTTTATTTCAACATTTTCATAAAATGTAAAGATTTGTAATTTTCAACATGGAAGTGATTCTCAAATATTTCTACTTAATAATTATTTGTAATGTGAAAAAAAAAAAAAAAAAAGATTTCAAAATCTTTTGAAAACCTCAATGTTTTCATATTGTGATTTTTTTTCCCAATATTGTGATGGCATTAGATTTTGGAAAATAGGTACTGAATACGATTAATTTAGATAAAATTTTATAATTAAATAAAAAATAGTAAGCCCTTCCTGCAACCCCCCCACCCTCAGGCTATTCATATATTATTCTTATTATTATCAAACGTTCATTTAAATAATTCTTGATTTTGAAAACCTGGCCCCTAAGGATATGGTTTCCATTACATGAGGGGAAGAAAAGAACTTCTACAGTATATACATAAATATTATTTAAAATTAATAATAATTGATTACTTTAAACTAAAAATTAATAGCATTTACAAAAGAGTTAATGGGTGAGTTCATTTCTCTTTTAGTCTTCATGACAGGTAAAATCCAACAAGTGAGAGTTTCTAGTTTTAATTCCAGACGTTTGTAGCCGTGTTTTTGGAAGCTATTCTGGAAATTTTCCTATAAAATCCTTAGCAAATCTGAAATGCAGATCATTTCTTCTATCAGCTAGAGATGTCAAACCCAATATTTTCAGATATTTAAATAACTCGTATGACATACGACATAATAATTCTTGATATTCTTTTTTGCAATTTTTCGATGGATTGACTTTGAATTTTGATTATACTCTAATGCCATACTGGGGCACAATATTCGATAATATTTTACAAAAGGATTGGTTACTACTTAAACACTCCCTTTTAATTATTTATTTTGTATAAATAATATTTATCTGTGTATGATAATTGTTAGCAAAGTACTTAGCCTAGGACATTTGTTTATCTATGATTTATTATCTCTCCCACCCCCATAATTTTTTGTGTTTAATGCATGCAATTATTTTTTTTCTTCTTGGTATTTATTTTATGAAATAAATCAATTTCATATTTTATTTTGAATACTGTAGTGTTTTTTTCCCCGATCTATTTTATTACCCTGCCATCTTCCCGGATCTATTTTTTTTTTAAATATTTGTTTTGTATAAATATTTGTTTGTCTGAGGTAAAATTTAACGTGGCGTTTCGCAACTTTGTTGTCATTTCATAAAGAGAGCAAATGCACATTTATTTTTAAATAGCTGCATCCTTTTTTTTTAAATAAATTATTTGTATTTGTGTTTGCTTCATTTGTATTTTTTAAGTTATGTTGGGATGCTCTTCTATTCAGTTCTTATTTTTCCATTATAATGAAATAAAATCGCTTATTTGTTTCTTTTATGATTAGAAAATGTTCGCAGATTAATAAATTATAGAATACACAACATTGCCGAAGTGCATGACGGAAATTACCGATGTGTGTCATATTACCAAGAGAACTAGCAGATTTCCTTGCCCGGGCATTTTTGAACCCCCCCCCCCCCCNGTGTTTGATAAGCTTTTTTAGTTGGACGTTTTGTTGACTTCTCGTGTTTGATAAGGTTTTTTTAGTTGTATGGACATTTTGTTGCCTTCTTGTGTTTGATAAGCTTTTTTAGTTTAAATGGACGTTTTGTTGACTTCTTGTGTTTGATAAGCTTTTTTTAGTTCTATTGGTGTTTTGTTTACTTCTTGTGTTTGATAAGCATTTTTAGTTGGACATTTTGTTTACTTCTTGTTTGAAAAGCATTTTAGTTGGACGTTTTGTTGGCTGTTTGATAAGTTTTTTTAGATGAATGGACGTTTTGTTGACTTCTTGTGTTTATTGTGTTTGATAAGCTTTTTTTTAAGTGTTATGGACATTTTGTTGACTTCTTGTGTTTGATAAGCTTTTTTTAGTTGTAAGGATATTTTGTTGACTTCTTGTGTTTGATAAGCTTTTTTTTAAGTTGAATGGACATTTAGTTGACTTCTTGTGTTTGATAAGTTTTTTTTAGTTGTATGGACGTTTTGTTGAGTTGTTTGAGATAAGCTTTTTTTAGTTGTTTGGACGTTTTGTTGACTTCTTGTGTTTTTTTGTTTGATAAGTGTTTTTTAGTTGTATGGACGTTTTGTTGACTTCTTGTGTTTGTTCGAAAAGCGTTTTTAGTTGAATGGACATTTGTTGACTTCTTGTGTTTGATAAGCTTTGTTTTAGTTGAATGGACATTTTGTTGACTTCTTGTTTGATAAGCTTTGTTTTAGTTGAATGGACATTTTGTTGATTTATTGTGTTTGATAAGCTTTTTTTAGTTGTATGGACGTTTTGTTGACTTCTTGTNGTTTGATAAGCTTTTTTTAGTTGTATGGACGTTTTGTTGACTTCTTGTGTTTGTTCGATAAGCGTTTTTTAGTTGAATGGACATTTTGTTGACTTCTTGTGTTCGATAAGTTTTTTTTTAGTTGTTTTGACGTTTTGTTGACTTCTTGTGTTTGATAAGCTTTTTTTAAGTGTTATGGACATTTTGTTGACTTCTTGTGTTTGATAAGCTTTTTTTAGTTGTAAGGATATTTTGATGACTTCTTGCGTTTGATAAGCTTTTTTAGTTGTATGGACGTTTTGTTGATCTTATTTGATAAGCTTTTTTTAAAATTGAATGGACGTTTTGTTGACTAGTGTTTGAAAAGCTTTTTTTTAGTTGAATGGACATTTTGTTGATTTGTGTTTGATAAGCTTTTTTTTAGTTGTTTGGACGTTTTATTGACGTGTTTTTTGTTTGATAAGTGATTTTTAGTTCTATGGACGTTTTGATGACTTCTTGTGTTTGTTCGATAAGCGTTTTTAGTTGAATGGACGTTTGTTGACTTCTTGTGTTTGATAAGCTTTGTTTTAGTTGAATGGACATTTTGTTGACTTATTGTGTTTGATAAGCTTTTTTTTGTTGTATGGACGTTTTGTTGACTTCTTGTGTTTGTTCGATAAGCGTTTTTTAGTTNCCCCCCCCCCCCAAAAAAATGCTCAAGTCTATTTTCATTGTCTACACTATGAAACCTACCCACATGCCAAATTTCCGCTATGTTGGCAAGTATGCTAAACAGTTCTGGGTAATTTAGCCCCTCCCCCCATCCAAAAAAATCATCCAAAACCTGATTTTCATTGTTAACACAATGGAACCTACCCACACTCCAAATTTCAAGTTTGTGCTATTTCGGTTAGTATGCTAAATTCAAATACAAATACAAATATGTCGGACAACAACAGACTATAGTCCAGCGAGGTTGTCCCTATTCAAAATGATCACAAACAAACAAACTTTCTGCTTTATATAGTAGATAGTAAAAATATGAAAATAATATATTAGGATGATACTTTAGTATGACGTCAAAGGGCACCCCACAAAATAAGTGCCATCCTATTTCTCAGCTAAAGTTAGATAAATTGCACCATTGTCAAACAAGAGCGCCCCCTAGTTTTTACCTCATTTATGAGAGTGTTTCCATGTAACCCAAATAAGTGCGATTAGTGTGCCACTTGAAGCTGGTTTAGTACATTTAAATGTCTAGTGTGGCACCATGACTCAGCCAGTGAACATTACTGTACTGTATCTAATTAAATCTGTGTTAATAAACTTATACCTGAAATAAAGTCTGGCATATTGTGAATCCACCTCATCTAACATCTCCAAGAACTAGCGATTATTGTACACTTTCAAATGAGTTCATGTTTGCTTTGCACACAACACTTCCTGGTGTATAACCTCTTCATTAAGAAATTTCACAAATCATTATGTTTACCCACCATATTTGGCATCAGTTGTCACAGACACAATTTCCTATTTATTACATGTACATACTACACCATGCATAATTGGTTCATGTGGTGTGTCACCCAAATTGTGTTTATGTGCCACCTAGTGGCACGTGAATCATAGTTCCGCCATCCCTGCCCTATCATGACAGGACTAAACACTTACATTTCAACTATCTTTAATTTATTGAGTACTATCTCACCATTCAATTTTATTAGAGATAATATCAGTTGCTAGAATAAAATTTGCTATAAATTATTTAAAAAAAGTTGTACTATTTGAAAGCCTAAAACTTTTTATTTCAAACTTTTGGAGAAAATTTTCACAAGAACACTTTTCATTAAAAATTAATTTTAAATAACAAAAGTATTAACATTAAAATTTTACTCTTTCGTTCTGTTAAATCAATACAGCAAAAAGATATATTAATTGACACTTTGAAAATATTTCCACCTTTTTTAACAATTTTAAAATGTGCCTGTATATTATTATGGATGACTTAGAATGAATGAATAAATTTGCAGTTTTTCATATTGTGAGAAGAGAATATTTTTTTCTTTTCCATTCAATAAATGAAAGGAAGAAAGAAAAAAAAGCATTAACAAGAAAAAAAAAATATTTTCAATAAAACAAAAATTAAATGTTAATATACAATAATTGAAAGATTAAAACATTCACATTTAATTTTAAATGTCAATAATTTTAAATACCAATGGAAAACAAAGCTAGAGAACATAATGTGTATATACTGTAGGAAATACATAGAGTACCAAAATATTTTAATGATTAAAATGATTGTATTTAGTCAATTTGATAATCGAATATGAAATTCTATTTTTATTATAAATGTTCTTTTTAAAATGCCTTCTTGAAAAGTTAAATGAAAAAGTAATGCATTCAGGTATGAGTTAATTTAAAATAAACAAGCAAATTTATAATAAAATTTAATGGCCACTAATTGCCTGTTTCAGGAGTAATTCTTGTGAGTGGTCTATTGTGCATGACAGGAAGTCAACCTAGGCAGGATGTGATGTCATAAACCCGAAGCGTAAGCAAAAAAAAAAAAACTTATACTTTAAAGAAACTTATGGTCGTCCATCTTGTATTTTTGACAGGAAGTGGGAGGGGAATATATCCCATCATGCATCATTATGTGACATCATAACTGGAAGCATAAGCCTAAAAACCTGCTAAACCTTTAAGAAACAGGAACAGGAAGTCAGCCATCTTGAAATTTGGCAGGAACCAAAAGTGCCACCATCTTGAAAAGACCCGGATTGGCCCAGAACATACATTACTAGAATATAAAGTAATAAATTTTATTAATTTATATTCTAGTCAGTTATAAAATAAATTACAGTATAATAATCAATAAAGAAATAATAAACAATGATCCAACAACAGCCATATTTGCCTTTGTACATATTTGAAGGGACTCTTACTTCCATAAAAAGGGGAGCTTTACTTGGCAGCAAAATATATTTGAGTTGACAAGTCGTTTAGTTTTATCTCCTCTCTGCAATCAGTGTTTCTTTCAGACAATTTTCTTGGGGGGGGGGG
>PXIH01S0003203.1:2477-15207 GCA_003024985.2 Euperipatoides rowelli | reverse complement strand
AATTTTTTTTTTTAAGTTGCATACCATACTTAAAATGCTAAATCCTCAATTTCTGATTTTTGTCTTTGCAAAGTTTTCAAAATGACAATGGAAATTTATGAAAACTTCTATATTTTCTTGATAACTTCAAATAAAGTTCATCATCACATACACCACCTTTTAGGGAATGGACCCAAGTGTAATCTCAGGAAGGATAAGTGTAATGTTAATTAAAATTTATTTAGCAACACAATCATCCTATGAGGAAATTGTGTTAACATTCCAATGTTGTATGCTGAGCTATTTTTGTTCAAATTATTACCAACCCTTAGGGCCCTAAATACAAAGTATCTCTAAATATAATATAAAGTCTTTTTTTAAAAAAAAAAAAAAACTCTCAGCCAATAGCTGTTAATTTCCGGCTAGGAATCAATCAGCAAATTTGATTAAAAAATAAAACTTTAAATGAAAAACAAAAAGACATAACTGGCAACAATGAGATTTCATATGAAATACTTTATTGTAATAAATAGTATATTTTATAACACTAGTAGGCCTATGTGTTTTTTTTCTTTATATAAATTTATTGAGGTTTTTTTTAAGCCTTATACAGTATATGGTATTTTTTCCAATTTCCAATGCTGAAGCAAATTTTCTTTTATAACATTTTGATTTAGACCTGAATTTTGAAGATTTTTTTTTCTTTCAAAATACCATAGATAGTTTTTAAAAATTGTAATCCGTGGCTTCGTAATGTACGTAAAACACTGATTATTGATTAGGAATTGCTTCTTGCTGGTGAAAGCAAGAGCCAATGTCTAACCTGATAATGAGTTTGCAGTCAGATTTCAGTGAATCACCCCCCTTCCCCCGCAAAACATAAGATAGTCAGAAATGGCAACCAAGCATGAGGAAAGACTAAGACAAATAGTTATCTGCATAATATACAGTATATTTATTGCTGACAATAATATTTGGACAGATAGTGACAAAATATGGATAAGGGCAATAGCCCACCAATAATGATAGTAATATTCTGGCTGTGATTTTGTGCTACCTGTAACTATTGGAAAAGTTATTTGTGTTGCAATAATAATGATAATGATAATGTTCAGCTTGCCCTAGAGTTTTGTAATACAGGATATCTTGAGTTGGAGAAGATGTGGCTGCTTTTGGACCATGAGCTGTGGGTAACTTGGCTGCTGCTGCTAGTGCACCTCTGGTTGTGAGTTTGGTCAATTCTTTCTGCTGGTTCTTACTGGATGATTATTTCTGCCCAAGCATGGGCTAACGGGAGATAAGCACTCCTGGATTATCTGTATCACTAATTGGAATTGCACTGGCACAAAGATAATGATCAGGGACGATGCCCTGGCTGGAACATCCTGAACAATAATGAGATCCCTTTTATAGTATTTGCTTGGATTCTTGAAGGATTCAGGTTGCTGGCAAATAACAAAGAGCCTACTGTCATTGGCCCATAGCAGTCTTAGTAAGCCAATGACAGTAATGCTGAGAATTTCTTTTGTAGGTAGGCCCATTAGCTCACAATATGGTCCGTGCATATGCAGCTTGTTAGTATGTTATGAAGTCAGGCTTTAGGACAACAAGGCCTAAAGACTGGAAGTAAGAGGTCGCAAAAACATTGTGTTTCTCATTTGAAGTTAGTAATGATTTTATCACTGACCACACACATTATTATGATAGTTTGTGATTATTATGAGTTAGTTAGGGTAGCACTAGGGGGTCTTAGCACACATTATTGTAATACAATGTACACAATATTATTAGGATGTAATGTATATACAGTATACTGTAACATAACTAATAGCTGTTAGCTGATCATACTATTGTATCTTATGTTGGACAACATGTCCTGTCAGCCATATTATCATAATTATTATTAGTAATACATAAGCATATGAGATATTGTAATAGTACTGTTGCTGAGATAAGGCATGTAAGATGGCAGGATTGCATTTCTATTCAGATGCAATTTGGTCATGTTACAAAATCAACACTGGCCAAAACTATTAATGAATTAAGATTACATATTTTAATTTGTGAAAGTAATAATAAAATTAAAATACAAGTGAAATTTTTAAATTCCGTAAAAGACTCGTATACTGTATGTGCTTGTATATGAAAATGATTGGGGGGTGGAGAGAGTGTGCTAAAGAAAAGTAATGGTTTTTTATTGCAAATTTAAAAAATTGGATTTTAAAAAGAAAAAAAATCAGTTGTGCATTCAACAATATCAAAGATTTATATTTTAAATTAAATAAAGTGTTCAGAAATTTAAAACTATAAGTTTTATTGGCCTACTAAAGGTCAAATCAAATAAAAAGTAGCGTAATAAAATCATCTGCAATAGAAGAAACAAAAATGCGGGGAATGATAGTCAAAACACCAATTGAGCTAAACTTAGTGTTCTTAAACTATAATTAATTTATTAACAATTATGATAATGGAACTTAAAATAAATTAAAACTTATTTTTACCACAAATCTTTCCTATAATTTGTGCAATAAAATGCCATGTAAATCTTGCAGCGTGGTATGGTAGGACTTGTGGGAAGACTTCACTAATATTGAATTGTGATTGGTCAGTGACAGTAACGTTTTGTCTCCAGTGACGTCAATCGAATTTTGATTCGTCGGTTGCGATCATGTTAAGAGCCAACGAATCATTTTGCCAGATTTATAGATGTTTATTTACAAACTAGCAGTTAGAAACCCAATATTACTTCTTGAAATTGACAAAATAGAATAAATTACGATATGTATTCCAATAGAGGATGCTTTTTTTTATTAAAGCAAACCGCTTGTCTTTATCACAAAGAATAGCAGAGTTATTAGGCTGAAAGTTAAGGCATTTTTACAGGTTTTTCTTTCAAATTTTAAAATTATTTGACTATATACTGTAGGCTCACTAAATATCTATTTTTGAGCATAAATATTATTTTTTAATTGCCATTAATTTTATAATAAAATTAAAGAATAAAACTATTGAAATAAACAAAAAAATTTTTTTTTTATAAATTTGAAGCATTTTTGTCCTTTGAATGATTTCCGACCTGTGTCTCCCCTTAAGCAAGTATTTGTAATATAAAAGTATTTCTGTTATGTATTTGAAACACATGTATTTTCAATACTGCCCAATCATGAAACTGAATTGTACGATTTAAAAACGCAGTACAACTAACTTAACTTTGAATGTCTGTAATGAAATCACAAATTTGATTTAATTTTCCACAACTAGTGTTAAAATTTTTTAAAAATACCTTTAAATTGAATATAAAAAACATCGGAGTTTATTACTAAATTCAAACTCACTAAATAAATTCAATCAGTATTTACAAATTTATTAATTGTCATTTGATCATGTCAAAAGTCATTAGAATTGTTTAAAACTCCCATGTTGAACAAATTTAAGAATACCATTAAATTGTATATGAGGAAGGAAACAATTTTCTTGATTTTTTAGCTGCCTAAATTATAGTTTCAATTGAAATAGCCCTATTTTAAAAACTGAGATTGACAGTATTATTTGGCAGTTTTAAAGTCATCATGGGTCTTTATCTATGCCTAAAATGAATATTATGTGCGGTAGTTACATGAAACAAATTGATAATTTGACCTGTAGCAATTGAAGATTAGTTAAAAATAAATAAATTGAAGGCTGGGATGGTCTAGTTGTGACTAGCCTTCTTTCATTGTTATTTAATATTAGTACATTCTTCTATAATTTAATTTGGTAATTAAACTAAAAGTTAATTAGCCAAAAAAGCAATTGTAACTTTTATTGAGAACTTTAATAATAATAATTAAAAAAAACCCCACAAAACAAATCTTCAAACAAATATATGGTACTGTATATTAAAAGAAAATATGTTTTAACTATTTTGAATTTGTCGAATAATTCCAAATTCATGTTCAAGCTTTATTATTTTCAAAATGTCCCTTGTAACTGTTTTCACATTTCTGACATTTTTATCTATTTAAACAAAACTTAAATAATTATTCTTGGCCCACTCCAAGAAAGAGTTGGTTGGACATCCATTATATTGATATTGGGTTTATCAACTTACAGCCCTGCAGGGCTAGTCAACTCAGTAAAGCACTCTGACTCGGTGCTCCAGGACCAAGCTGGTCGCTGGTTCAAATCCGGGTAAATCCACCTCGGATTAGACTATTTATGAGAACACTTTTTTTTCAATATATATTGATTTTGTAAATAATTGTACATAAAAAAAAAAACTTAACTTACTGTAGTTGCTTTATAATTTTAAATTTCTTCCTTTTATTTTAAAATTATTTATCTACATTTTTTTTTTGGTTAATTGTATTGGCTGAAGGATTTTGACTAGAAATTTCTCCTCAGTATTAGCCAAATTACTAAAGGAATGTAAAAGGCAGCACAATCCTTTTATTGGCTCCAATAATCCTTTATAGTAGTGTTTCCCCATTAGGGTTCCATGAGATAAACATTAGGGTTCCATAAGAAAGTTATATCACAATATTTGAATATTAAAAAAAAAACTTAAACATTGAAAGATTGTAAGTACAGCAATATGCACCTGACTGCAGAATGTAAAACAGTTCATAGAACCTAAATAAGTTTAAGGTTGGGTTTCTGTGGTCAAATATTAAGAAACAATGTTTTATAGACTTGATTCAATTACTTTCATTATGTAATGTTAATTTTTTTTTCTTTTAGGCACACTTATCCCAGGCAATTGTGTTGGTCCTTTAATTCATTCTTTATCTCAAGAAGCTACAAAGACCTATGTGGATTCTTTTTGAAATTATCCAAGTGCCAGAATACGGAAAGTGTCTTTCATAATGCTCAACAAAACATGCATTTTTAATTTATAAAGTGAGTGTGTGCTCTCTGAAATTCAAGCTGTTTTTCATTGTAGTCACATACTTTATTTTTTTTTTGGTGAGTGGTTCTAATAAATTGATACTATTGCCTATTAAGGATATGAAAAAAAAACTGTCCTCTACCATTTATACATTTTTTCTTCAGCTTGTATTTACTGATGTTTTTTTTCCTACCTTGTGAATCTGTGATAAACACTAAGGGAAGTTGTTTTCCCTGTTGAGGGGGCATTGATTGCCCTAATCCCTACAGATGGCTGTGAGGGCTTATTTTTTTTTTTGGGTTGTCCTTAATATACTCTTCCTTATAAAATGTAAGAGTAGGTATAAATATCTACATCTATACATTTGAACCAGTCTCCAAAAATTTGACCCATATTTGATGGACATTGATGAGTTTAAAAGAAATTAGAGAAGTGTATAGACTTTTTTTGTATAAAAACAAAGCTGTTATTTTGTTTCGTGAGAACAGCAACTTGGAAAAAAATAAATACTTGTGAACTTTTTTCATTATCTCTCAAATTTCATATATGAAAATTATTATTATTTTTCTTTTAAATTTATTAAAAAAAAAGAAGAAACAAAAAATGTAAAGAGAAATTTCGAATTGGGTGACCTCCTTTTCAGGTTTTGTCTTCAGCAATAGTTCTCCAACTTTTTTAAAAAGAGAAGAAAACTTTCAGAGAAGCCATAGTCACAAGAGGTGTGTATACAGCATCACTACTTGGTACTATGTTTCTTTATTCCTTTTTATATACCATTTTTATGTTGTGACTGTTGTAAATCACACAGGTAAAGCATCCTTATTGTGACTAATCTGTAAAAAAAATTGATACAATAAAAAATGTAAATTAAATTTATTTGCTTTTGTATTTAAGAAAATACTTGTTAGTAAAATGTAAGTAAATATACATTTTAAATTCCAGAATTATTAGCATTGTTTTTTTTTAAAAAAAAAAAAATAAAAAAATTATCCTCAAACTGTAAAATAATAAATTTTCATTTCGCAATTATGCATTTTAATTT
This sequence comes from Euperipatoides rowelli, assembly GCA_003024985.2. Classification (NCBI taxonomy): domain Eukaryota; kingdom Metazoa; phylum Onychophora; class Udeonychophora; order Euonychophora; family Peripatopsidae; genus Euperipatoides; species Euperipatoides rowelli. Next base: position 9,319 of record PXIH01S0003203.1, on the reverse strand, counting down.
GTTTTGTTTTTTTATAGTTTGACATTATTAATAATATAAATTGTTAGAAGGAATGTGCTTAAAAAATTTATTAGAAAAGTACAGACTCAAAATATTTATTTCTCTAGAAAATCGACCAAAATTCAAAGTTAAAATGATTTTAGCCATGTATATTTTTTTAAAAAATAGGTACAAATTAAATTGCAAACATTAAAAAAATATTGATTTTTATCATTTTTATTATGATTGAATAGTCGTCTTTTGAATGTTTAAAAATGGTTTACAGGTTTATTTTATAAAAGAAAAAAATCCTTTCATGTAAACCTGTATTTATTAACTTTTTTTTAATAGATGTTGATGCTATATATTTTTTCACTGAAAATGACAGTGGATATACAGTAAATCACTTGACTAAGAATAACGGTTGTAAATTGAACATATATTTTAGATGTCTGTAGTAAAAATAATTATACTGGACCTTTAAAAAGTAAAAAGGATGTGGTAGGAGCTAGTCTTCATTATGTTTTTTTCTGAGGGTTTGACCATTAAGAAGGTTAAGCTCCTTGAAATCAAAAGCTCTTCACTTTTGAAGAAATGTGGATCATAAACTTTAAAAATAAAATTACCTTTGAATTTAAAATTATTTTCACCATAAGAGTTTTATTAAATTCCATGGCTATTTTAATGTATTTGGCTGTAAGTCACAACTTCTGTTACGGTAATTTTAATACCATACAAAATTTGTCATACATTCTATATACTGTGTGTATACTTGATCAAAGCGTGGGGATATATTTTGCACAAATATTTGTCATTTCTTCATTTCCCACAAAGTCGTTAAATGTGGCATAAGTCCATGGATTATTGTTTGTTTCTTTGTGTGTCCATATTAGTTGATCTTCAATCATATTCTGGTTTGACAATGTTGAGTAAGTAGGATAAGTACAGATTATTTAGGTGTGCAGGCATTTTACAAAATTTAAGGGCACAGATGGGTCGAAGACAAAAAAATCCCCCCCCCCCAGTTTCTTTTTTAATGGTGGCCATCTTGAAAAATATTTTTTTTTTGTGGAAAGCATTTCTTGAAGAATAGTGATAAAATTTTTGTAGGTTTATACATATAGCTCCAAAAAGTACTAAGAAGAAATTTTATAGCTTTAACTTTTATAGATTTGGAACTTTTTATTCAATGGTCCAAAATATTTAGCCTTTTATCTACCTACAGTAATTTATTGATCTGGATACATGAAACTTATTTCTATCTACATATAATATTGAAAAATACCTGCAGTTTTTTTCCAAAATGGATAAGTGGTTTAGGAATTATCTGCTCCACAAAATCACCATGCATGTAAAAATCTAATTTAGAAAAAAAAAAACGTTAAAGCTTTGCATTGAGTTTCTAAAATTTTATGACAACAAAAAGTATTTAATTTTGTTTCAAGACATAAATTACTAAAAAAAATGCATTTTAATAAAATTTTGCATACAAAATATATTATTTCAATACTTTACTTTTAAAAATATTAGTAAACAAATACGAGTGGAGTTCAAATTTTGTTATTTGATCAAATTACGATTTATTATAGCAACGTCAACGCTTTACAGACATTTAAATAAATTCTAAAAATCATTTTAATAAAATTTAGCATGCAAAATATTAGTAAACAAGCCAACATTATGTTCACATTTTATCGTTTAGATTTTGCCAATTAAATTATCAAAGCATCTGAGCTTTAAAGACATTTTACGATTGCGTGCATATTTAATTTGAAAAAAAAAAAAAAAAGTATTTAGAGCTTTTATCAAATTGCAGAGAATTATCGCATTTTCTTTGGACGTCATAGACTTGTAAACAAAGGTCAAAGGTGTTTTACAAAAGAAACCGCATCAAAGGCGAATATATATATATATACAGTAACTCGAGATATTAACGATTCAAAGTTAGAGCATTTTAAAATATCTTTTGAACATAAACAAAAATAAAAGTAGGTACTAATAAATTCAATTTTAATAAGTTTTTTTTAGAAATATATTAATAAAACTGGATTTTTTGGAAACAGGGAAGATTATTTATGCTTAAATAGTAAAAAAAAAAATCAAAGTGGTCATTTTTACTATTTTTTTTATTGTCTTTGACTCATCTGTCCCCTTAATAGTTACTATTCAATTTTGTTTTTTCATTAAACTGACCATATACCGTATTTATTGATAAAATAAATTTTTGAGTCTTTATATTGAGGCTGAAATTCCAAACACATAATGTCTGACATCATGGACAAATTCTTGCAAAGGATGTACCAGTCAAAACCTTAATATGCACAGATTGCTGGAAGTTTGATTCTGTTTTTGCCAACCGACAAGTTACACTTGAAAAAAAATCCTAATTTTGTGCAGCAGCATAAGTATTGTAAAAGGTTAATAAGCTTAGATATATTTTTTTTGTTGACAGGAAAGTTGCAATATTTTAACATCTGAACAGATTATTTGAAGACATTTGATAATGCTTAGTTTGGTTAGTCTATAACACTACTAAATGAATGCAATTGTTTCTTAATTTCTTATTTGGATTGGTAATATAATAAAAAAATAAGTAATAATTATTGTGCTTATTGACTCATAATACGTACCCATAGAAATTACAAAAGTAATTTAGTAATATTACCCCAATTTGCAGTTCTGAAATAGTTAATAAATACTACAAAAGGGGCACGAGCAACTTGAATCACTAAATATTTTAAAATGTTTTCATCAGCTCACTTCTTGGAGCATAAATGATGTGAGATTGGAAACAACAGGGACTCCTGATTTATAAAAACAGCAATTTTGCTAAAAACATAGTACAGGAGATCAAACAATCAATTTGACTAATATTAACCCATTCACTGAATACAAACATCCTCTGGCAGCAGCTGTATATTGTAATATTTAGAGCACATAAACTCCAATTAATTTTAAAAAGCTAATTAGTTTTTTTTTTTTTTAAAATAAATCTCCCCTCCAGGGACATGAATTTTTATCCTATTTAATTAATTACTTAGAGAGTACATAAATCAGTTTTATATATCAAATTACTACTTGTTAAAATCATGATGGTAAAGGACAGCGTACTTGGTAACCCAAAGCTAGGGAGAAATAAACATTCCATAATTGCCCTAGCTGGGGATTGAACCTGGATCCCCAGCATATGTCTTAGTCTTAACAATCCAAGTACTCTCACCACTTGGCCACAAGATCTTGACAAAAAGGTAATTAGTTATTTTCAAAATTAGGAATTCACATCCTCAAAAAGAAATGGACTAGTTCCTTTTTATAAAATTGAAACTAGGTCAGTAATTTCATATTTTTAAAAAAGAACTAACTACTTTCTTTAAAACCAGACTAATAAAGATTTCACATAACATTGATCTTTTAAAGTTCAATAAAAATTTTAACTAAATTGGATGAAATATAATTTTTTTTATTAATGCCATTTTCAAAAACATGCATGTTGAAGCAACAATAAAATAAAATTATTAAATCATATATTACATATTTTCATTATTGGATCAAATAAAAGTGTTAGTTTGCATCCAAATATTGTAAATAAAAGGCAAGGGATCCAGTTTTTTTTTTTTGCTTCTTTCCTTCCAAGCTCTTATCATGCTAATCCTTCTATTTGTTTTCAAAACTCAGCTAGGACCATTTGTATTGACTGCATCCCAAAGTATCTGGCTCAAATTTATTTGCTTTGTTTTTCATAAAAAATATTTCAGCTTATGGAAATGTTTCTTGGCAATAAAAAAAAACTTTTGCTGGTCAGAAACAAAGTGCTAAATGGAACACTCATAAATTATTTTTAATGTTCATTTGTAAAGAACAATGGATCGGAGATAATTTTATCCAATGAAAATGAACCGACAAGTTACGATGTTACGGCTGTCTTAAGGTGCTTTTCATTTTCTTTTGAAGAAAAAACAAAAATATGCACCTTGCTTTGATTTTGTTCATTTAATTAATTCAGTAGGCTATACATGTACAATACACTTTATGTACCGTAATAATCAATTTTTGCATCTATAAAATCAAACAGCAAATATTAATCTTTCGATAAAAGTAATTTATTGAGAAAATGCTAATAAAAACTTTCTATACAATTTTTTATGAACAAAATCAATAAGCAAGATAATTTACAGTATGTTGGCATCTTAGAAAAGCTCAAGACAGTTGCAAAGTCAAAATCTCAACTGACTTTCTGAACAAGCAAAGAAATGAGAGTTTATAAAAACATGATTTTTTTTTTTAATATTTAATGATTAGAAAGGATGCAGTGAGTTTTTTTTTTTTTAAATAAAAGAATTCAAAAAAACTACTTTTTTTTTTTTTTTTGCGAAGAAAAAAATAATGGATTTAAAAAAGTATCACATCCTTAAAACAATATTTGTATAAAAAGATTGGCAGAAGTTAGTTTTGCCCCATTATTTAAAAGAAAAAAAAAAAAAGTTATAAATGCAGGTAAAAATCACAGATGCTAAACTAACAATTTTATTTGAATTTACAATCAAGCCACATATTCTCCTTGCTAAGTAAAGGCATGAGAATTAAAGAATCGACTAGGTTCATATTAGAATTAATTGCACTTGATTTTTTAAGGCTTATTTTATCTTTAAAAATAGTGCTTACAAAAGGTTAAATTATATTGTAAAAAAAAAAAAAAAAATGGAAATATTTTGACATTGATTACTGTAATTTATCTTTTAACAAATACTTTAATAATAAAAAATTTGAATTTTAGTTTTAATTGCAAAATAAGTAAATATACAGTATTTACTGTAAATGGATTTCAAAAATTCATAGCATAAACAAAGGATCAATGACATAAAAATATTTGTAAATTGGAAATTTGCTCTAATTCGATGCCTTATTTAAAAAAAAATCATTTTAATTATCATTAAAGAGCAACAATGTTTGAAAATCAATTTAAAATAACTTAAATGAATTAAACTCTAAAGTCAGATCTCTAAAATTTCATTACTACACTCAAATAGAAATAGAAAATATTACTACTACAGTAAGTAGAAAAATATGCAGAAAATACTTCATTATGAAATTAGCTTTTTTCACCTGGAAATTCATGTATTTTTATTCCCTCTAAAAATGGGGACAAAAATTGTTTTGATATGAGAATTGTGTTTTTGATATAATCCCAACAAGCTCAAAATTTTTTTTTGGCATTACGATTAAAAAATTGCTACAGAATGTGTTACTCTCCCCACAGCCACATGCATACTTTAATTCACTAATCAGTTGAGCATAAACCTAATGTTTGAATGAAATTTGCTTTCCACCTGCTTGATAGTCTATTTACTGATGTTCTAATGATATGCATATTGTTAGGAACATTTTAAATTATTTTACTTGCACATTTAATTTGATTCTGTTTTAAATATAAATAATGTATATGGTATATACTATTAATAGCTGCAAATGAGAATAAAAAATATCTAAAATTTATCTACAATGGTATCTACAGTAACAGTACATAACCATTACAAGCTGATCAAGCAGAATATACAATGAAAATATAACTATTCAATATTTTAACCTCTACTATAGTCAAATCTTATAATGAAATCTAGATATAAAGAACTAAAAGTTCCAATAAATTTATTTATGTTTAGCTATAAATTTTTGATGTATAAAATGTAATGACTTGTAATTGAGCTTGATGGGAACTTGATATTATAACTTCTACAATTCTCATATAAAACTTTTATTATTACACATTTTTGGGGGAGGGAATATAATTATACAGTATAATTCTGATAAAATATTAACTTATTAAAAACTACTTTCACAATACACTTTTCATATATTGTAAGCTCCAAGATTCGATAACTATGTAAATCTTAGATCTTTGAACAAGTGATTATCTATTCTCCCAGGTGGGAAAGGCCACACTGGGTTTATACCCTGATGAAACAAGCCTAAAGGCTTAATCATGGTCAAACTCATTTCAATTCTGAGGAAAGTGAGTTTTTATATTCCTTGGGTCTATTGTATTGGCAGGGTTGGATACAACTAATGCAGGACTAAATAGTTTGGGATTCTTTCTAAAATTATTACTATTATACTATAAAGAACTTGCATTTCAATTTAGTCGGTCTCTATAATAATTGTATTCCAATTTTACTAATTTCAAATTGACCAATAAGATATACTGTAAACATTTACTTCTAAGAAACAAATTGCAGCAGTAATGACTAGAAATTTGCTTTCCATTTAAACCCAAACTACAGATTGTACTTTTTTTCAGTCCCAAGAGTATTAGTTCTAATCCTACTGTTCGTTTAACATTCTTACAGAAGCTGTAGGCAGTCGAATAACTTAAAAAATATAAATCACTTGCATGTATCTGTTATTAGCATCATCAAATTGAAGCCAAATTAACTTTATCTACAACTAAAATCATACCATCCATTTGGATTTAAACATGGCAATGTTCATAGTAATTTTACTATCAAAACGACATTCCATCCAACTTGAAGTTTTTTTAAAAAAGACTCAGTTTATGTACAGCATGTTGTAACAATAATATGTAATGTTGCATATTTTGCAACATTAAATATTGTTGCAAAAATTATTAGTTTTGTCTACAAAAAATGCCTTGCCTAAAAAAATGATGATAGTCAGCCTGTTTTTTTTTAATAAGATCTTAAATCAATCCTACTTAGAATGTAATCTTGATTTTATATAATAAAAAAAAATTTCCATTAAAAATTATAATTGCAGTTAAAGGGTATATGCAGCCAAAAAACAACTTTAGTTAATATGAAAGAATGTACTTTAAATAATTATAAAATTTCATTAAAAATGATAACAGT
>PXIH01S0003199.1:0-12197 GCA_003024985.2 Euperipatoides rowelli | reverse complement strand
AAAAACGTATTTTACATTATTTTACTATAGTTAAATTTACACGATTTTTAATGGAAAATAAAGTGAATATATGTAAAATGTTAATAGCCCTCGACCTACTACACTANGTTTAAAATATTTCTGTAAAATAAAAAAGTTAAAAAAATAAAAACTAGGGCTTTTAATTCTTTGCACAAAAAAAAACGCTTGAAATCCAAGATGGTGGTCAATCTGACACTTCCAGATGCATTTTTAATTAACTTTTAACGACACTTTCTTTTAACCCTGAATAAGATTTTAATGCAAACCATATAATAAAAAATTTTGATTTTCGACAACCTGGTCCCCTTAAGGCCTATGTTATAAAATACCCCACATGAAAGGGAATAGGCCTACATTTGGAAAATTAGAATAAGTAAACAAATACATTTGCCCTCTTCTGCAGGTAATAAAATAAATCAACTGTAAAACATGGAAAACACAGCCTATAACTAGACTCTTTATACAGTATATACTTTATGTATAACATTATATTTTTGTCTAGTTTCTCCTATTATAATTATATTTGTTTTAATTATGTTTCAGAATCAATATTGGAGTTTTCTTTTGTGGGCCTCCAAGTTTATCCAAAATATTAGCAAGCATGTGTAATGAGTATTCAAGTTCTGAACCGATTGGAACACAGTTTCATTATAACAAAGAAAATTTTTGAATGTAAAATATTGTAGAGATCGGATTCTGCCATAATAGTTAATGGAGAATCTACTAAGAAATGAGCTTAACACATTAAGCTTTTTAATGCATTCTCAAAAAGTTCATTTCTTGTATTTTTGTTATACACTTAGAGGAACACTATATAATTTATAACTTTTTAACATCATTATTAAAAAGTTATAATTTATTGTGTTTTTGAAAATAGTATCATTAATGATGTCATCAATCAAAATTACCAAATTTTCCCCCACATGATTTTTGTGCAAAAAGTTAATTAAAACCTATAAAAACAAATATTGATGATCGAGTATTTTCAGAGGGGAGGGGGGGGGGGACTTCTAATTTACTGTATGACCTTTGAACAAAGTGAAAAGGTAATAATACTAACCAGAGAGAAAAATATACAGTATATATTGTTTATATATTAAAAAAAATTTATTATGAAATAATTTTCATACCAAAATATTATAGATTAATAGCATAGTCAGTCTATTATTCTCAATCAGTTATTAAAAGCAACTTAATTCTATATAATAGGACAACCATCATGTCTCTTTTTCTGCAGAAGTACTGATATAGCAGTCATTGTGATATACAGTATCTATGTCTTTTTATCTCAGCTATATTGATAGATTATTATATTGATTTATAAAAATATCCACATATTGATATAACAATATTTTTTGGAAATTTATTTCTACTTAGAAAATTTCATTGAGAAAGTTATATTATATTTGAAGTCATGACATCGGAACTGTATTATGAATAAATTATTTTTATTGAACTCATGAAGTTAATTGAATAACTAGCTAGCAATAAAGCAGGACATGCTAATTATGGACTACGGAAATTATATTACAATGATCATGTTATATCTGAAAAGTATCATGCACGTTATAGAAATGCGATCTTGTTAGTCTAAAAATTGGTTTAAAAGAAACTTAAATAAGAATAAAAGTCTTCTGGCCTATTTGAACAATTATTTATATTTTATTTTTAAATCTTCTCGGGATGAAATAAATAATTTCCAACTATTTTCAGTTGTATAAGAATAACTAATAGTGATTTTTATACAGATATAAATGTGACTTTTTATAATAAGTAAAGAAATCGGAAACAAATATGTTACTCGTAAATCATATCCTATTCTACAAACACATTCAACAAAGGTGGCAAAAGGGTGAAACAATAGTATGTAAGTCTGACAAACACTTCTTCCTCGCCACAAATGATCTAAAAAATAATAATTCTAGTCTTGTAAATATTATTTTTTTTTGCCAAAGAATACTATTTTGGTCACAAGATAGTTTTTAAAAGTTATATTTAGTCCAAGATTTTACTAGCTATTTGGGCACATCCATTTCAATATTTATAAATATATCTTGTTATACACTTTTAATTTTATCATAAGAATTAGATGATTTTTTTTTTTTGTTAATATTTGGCTAATTTATTTTTACTGAACTAGTAAATTGTGAAGAATAGATGTGTACCTTGATAGCCACAAATAGCCTTTTCGTAAGATTCTGCAGAATGAAATCCAATTATTGATTTTATAATTTTGAAAGTGGAAATAAGTTCTAAACATTTTGTTTAGAAGTATCGATAATACCAAAAAAAAAAAAAAAAAAACTTATAAACCATCACTATTTTTATCAAGTTCACAGCTAAAATTTTTATACATTTCTAGCCTGCATTCAAATTATCCAAGGCTTTTTGGATGTACAGTAATATGGCCACTAAATCAATCTGAGAGAAGCCATTAAATGTGCGAGAGTTCGATCTTTATAATCCAATCGCAATTTTCCACTAAATTATTTCACTTCTTGATTGTCATCAGGGTTGGGCATAGTTATTTATTACATAGTAGGCAATGTTGGACAAGTTAGAAAAGGCCCATTTATGTAGTGCAACATGTTCTAAACAATGTGTGGCGGAGGGGGAATGAAAAAAATCTAGGTTATGGGGGTTTTGCCCCCAAAACCCCCACCAGTGCCTGGGGCTCTGTCCCTTTCCACCCCACCTCCCATCTACAACTTCCTAGTGATGCCCCCGATTCATAAGTTCATTAACTTGTTACTTGAAATGAGACATACTTGAAGTTATTACCATAATTGTAGTCTTCCTCAGAGGTTGATGTTCTGTGACGTTTTGGAGCAAATTCAATCTCTCCAAATGAAAGTTTTTGTTGCTGAGGGTCAGATCTGACCGACAGCAATAAATTTTTTTTTAATTTCTTTTTTTCTCCACATTTTTGCCCTTATACTTATACATAACTCTGTCACTTTTAAATTATGTTGGCTTATTGACCTATTCAAAATTACAAGGCTTTGCATTGTGCTGTAGGCTACTGATTCTATGAATAAATAAAATTGTAAAACAAAATTAAAACAATCAGCAATAACCTTACTTGAGTTAATGAACAAATATTTTTAAAATAACAGGTACGGTAAGTGAAAAAAAAGGGTCATTTCATTGTATCATTATAGATTCACTTACTAGCTTTTGTATTAACATTGAAAACAAAATGTTTTGCACTTTTTATTCATTAATTTAGCCATTTCTTACTAAACAGGAATTGAAAAAAATATGCTTTTGTTATTTGAAGATGATGATGTGATGTGCGAGATAGAGGTACTAAAATATGCCGCAGTGTCTTGATATAAATACTTGATTATAATAAAAAAAAGACATCAATTTTGGGATTAAACATTCTTCTGAAAGTTTCGGTTGGAATGAGGGTTAGGTTGTAAATAAAAAATAAAGCTTTCAAACCATTTGGCACTACTGAACTGATCTACAATCTGATTGGTCTGTGAAGGATCGTACTCTCACACATTTAACGGCTAGTTACGAGGTCTTTTAAATTGAAACTATTTTTTGCAAATATATGTACAAGTTTATAATAAATACTTTATTTTAAAGTATATCATTTTAATTTTATGAACTCAAATTGTTTTAAGATTAAGGGTCACATGCAATGTAAAAAATCTATTTCATTTGACTATATAGTTTTGGATATCTCGACAAGGAACGGTATTAGGGGTAATTCAGTTTGTTGGGCTGAATCTCTATTTCTGACATAGTAAAACTATGACAGTTCTATAACCATTTTGAATAAGGATTGTATCATTAATATCAAACTGAAACTATTTATTAATCGTTAGTATTTGATCGATTCAACCAAAACATACTATATATAAACTACACAGTTTTCTAACTATAAGGCAAAACAAACCTTAGGACTCATTTGAAATAAAACATCGGCACTGTATTTAGTAAACAAAAACTGTTCCAACACATTTCATTAGTTTAAAAATTATCTTATTAATTTATTCATCTTTAGAAACATTATAATGTAATTATCACCATCAAACAAATTTAAATATATTCAAAACTTTAATATTATGACCGACTGTTAAACTCTTAAATTCATTGTTAATTTTTACTTTCTTTTAAATTTTATACTATAAAAATTACCCTTCTTGCCTGTAATATTCTTAATAGAATTGTCTTAATAAATCATCTTTAATTGGTAAATCTAACCAATAGGCCTAATTTATATAAAAAGTACAATATAAAATATATTTGCTTTCTCATAATAATCAAAGAACACATTCTATTAGTACTATCAATGCATACGGACACGGTACTCCTGATTGTAACATGAAATCATAATAATACATTTAAAGTTTCTAAGAGGGAATTAACTTGCATAGCATTATCTTAGTTTCATTATTTGATCTAGTGAAATTATCTTTACATTAAAATATAAACTGATATTACAAAGTAATTTTGTGTAATAATTAAACTGTGATTGAAATAGAGTTGTTTTTCCATGGCAACTAACCGCATATGAGATGATGTGTTCGCATGGCTTGAAGAAAATCCACCTGGCCGAGACAAGAAAAAAATGGCCATTCAAACAAAATCTTTGTCCATTGTTGAAACATGGTTCATCCGTGGTCAAAAAAAATTTCACTGTGAATGGGGTCTTACTCTCATAAACCTGTAATTCTCAATCGATATGTCTAGAGGGCTTGATGGGTCCATGGGCTGCTAGTTTGAGCATCTTACTTTAAAACCTAAGAAAAATAAATATTTGTTTACAAGTCAGAGTATTAACGTCATGTGATTTTTGGTAATGAAAGTGAATTTATCAGTCAATTTTTTTTTTTTTTTTTTTTTGACAAAAAAAATGGGATATTTTATTATTTGCAAATCGTTCATTATAATAGAAACAAACTTGCATGTGACTTTTAAGTTTTTTTTTACAAAAATGTAATTTCTTAATTTTTTTAATAAATAATCTTATTTGACAGTCATGATTGTCAATGGGTTTTTTTTTAAATGCTATAAACTTTTTTTTTTGAGAAACCATAATTTACATATACTGTAGTTTCCACTTTATTCTGCATTATTTTTTCCTGAATTTACTTTTTATACTATGAAAAATAAGCCAAAATTATATTAAAAAAAAAAACTTTTTCATTACATGTGACAAAGAAATTTTTTAATTATTAAAAGAAAATGTATTTTAATTATTAAAGTTTATAAATATGAAATTAAAATTATCATTTAGGTTCTGCATCTTATTATTTACTGAGTCTCTGTATGACTAAAATTTACTGTGAACTGCGTTAAATTTTAGTTTACAATTAAACATAATTGCTGTGCCTTTTCACATATTATAATTGACACACTTTTGTATTTCATATTGAATTTTTCTATTCGAGCACTCAGTAAAACAAAATGTTGGACTTAAATTACAACATCCATTTTTAAAATAAAAATACCATATTTTCTATCTTTTAAATAAATTTTATTTTTATATTGTGATTTATTCATGTATAATTTTTTTTAATGTTAACTACATGTTGATTTTGTTGGTGCTACAATTTGTACAATTTTATACCAAATAAATTTATTTTTTTTAATTTTGAAAAGAATTTTAATGAATGAATAAATATCTTTATTACAAAAAATTGCCATTTCTTTTTTTTTTATTTAGGCCTATTTATTTGTATGGCTTTAATTAAATATGAACATATATGCCTATAATATAAACTATTACAACTGCAATGCTTAATTAGAATAAACTTTTTTTTGTCAGTTATTGTACGAGGAAATAACTAATTCCCTGTAACTAAAATTCTAAGGCGCTTGCAAAATAACAGCCTCACATTCATCGAACATCGGAAATTCTAAAACTCCCATGTTGAGAACTTATTAATAAAATGAGTTGAAAGTACAATAAATTCCGTGGCTTCCCTAATGGTTGATTTACTAATAAATTGACGTCTTTAGATTCTCCGTTATTTTTGCAATAAAGAAATTTTCCATTAAAGAAAATATCATTAGGATAAAAATGGAGATTGCTATGCTGTTGCTTTAAGATAAAATATTAAATAAAGTATGGTCTCGGTATACGAGTGAAAGAAAGGATCAAGTCTGCAATGCATTCAATCAATCTCCGATGTATATATAATATAAATACAGTATAAAGGAAGCATAGATTTAATATATTGGGACAAAAGGGTTAAATTATTTACAATAGCATAAATTGAAATTTTTAAATAACACGTCAATCAAAATATGTTGCACGTTATATTTTAAGAATTTTTATTTTCCCTTACCAATATGTGGTGTGTTCGTAAATTATTTTTCTTATCAGGCAAAATAAGATTTTACGTAAGTAGCAACAAACACTTTGTAACAAAATGTAGGTTAGAAATTTATTATTACAATTTCAATACTCTAGAACGGTTTGTGGTCTGGAGCGCATCGTCAATCAATTTCTCACCATGTTTTATCCAAAATCTTGTTACTGTGACCACAATTATCACAACAAAAGGTATTGTATAAACTTTATCTTTGACATCATCCCACAGGGAAATGTCTAGAGGGATTATATCTGGCGATCATGGTATCGGAACATCCCACTCAATCTATCGTCAGAAATTGTGACATTAAGGAAATTGGGAGCAATTTATCCCAATGGAAAACCACCTAAGGAGTTAAAAAAAACTGCATCATGTCCAGATACATAAAAACCATTTGGGTTTGTGGAAATTACAGCGCCACCTATTGCTATCCATTCTTTACCTATAACTAAATGTATAAATAATAAAACATAAACTTTGAGTTCACCTACAAACAGTTCACTAAGGTTTTTAAAAATTAATTTTCATAATGAATTTATGAATAACTTGTATATAAAAAACTATCCTGTGTGGTGACTTACTCCTTCAAGAGTGGTCATTATCAGAAAATCTTAAAAAAAAAACGGATTATATATTCAACTATTTAAACCAGAATTAAGAAAAAATATAAATTTCCATGGCGAGTCAAATAATTATCTTCTGTAGCAATCAATATTACACCTTTTTTACACACTTTAAGTTATACAGGGTGGTAAAAAATTATCGAGCACATTTCAGCGATGAATTGTAAATGAACTAAAGAACGTATCCAACTATATGTGCTCCTTTGTGGCATGTACAATATCCAACCCAAATCAATTAACGATGACCAAGTTAAAAGATAATGGACATCAAATAATGTACACAGACTCATTAAAAGCCATCAAAATGATGGAAAGAAATATCATGTTGGACCATTATTTGGCAACGGTTAAATTTAACACATAATTAACCGTGTTATTTATAAAGGGCATTTATCCATGTGTGTGTTTATAAAGATGAGGAGCATTAGCTTTTTATTATAATAGATTTCTCTACTGCCTTCGACACCATAAACCATAAGTTATAAACAAATTGCATCTGATATTTGACACTATATAATAAAATGCATTCAGGCTTACTCATCCCACAGAAACACATACATAGGGGTTGCAGGGTGCCAACCTAAGCTTTTTTTAAAATTTACATGTACACCACTAGATATGCACGAGGGTGGAAATTTTTTGGGTTGGCAACTCTACGTAAAAAATAGGCATACTATTCTAACAGCAGAGTCCCGCAAGGTGTGGTAATGTCAGCAACATTATTTAGCATGTTTTTCCGACGCAAATGCTGGATCTAGCTGCAACCTGTCGTATGCAGACTTCAAGCTAAACAGATGTGCAGACTGCTTGGAAGACGAGATATCCCAAATTTTTTTCACAATATAATGATTCCAGATTTCATAGATTAAATGTAAAATTGATTTATAGAACTGATAAGCAAATTTATAGACGAGGAAAAGATAGAAAATTTGCTCACATCTCCCACAAGACAAATGTCAGAGAAATTACTGTATTTTCAATCGGAGTTATAAAAAGATGCAACAAGCAACCCTACAATATAGCAAAAAATTAGATGACTATATATTGTCATATGACTTGCACACAATATACAATATTTTGAAATAGTAATACTGAAAAGTTTTAAAACTATCTGTATGAAATAACTTTTAAACTTGTTTTTGTTTACATTTTAATTTCTATTTACTTATACCTAAAGTAGCCTATATATTTTTATCTTATTCCTAATTGTAATTTCTTGTGAAGAAATCTGTATGAACACTTATAAATTCAAGTAAATTTGTTTCCAAATGACATTTTTGTACCTATTGGTTTTTATATTGCTTGTATATTGTCAAAGTAACTTTTATAGATTCAAAAACTCTATATGTACTATTTGTATGCACTTTTAATTTTAACCAAGAATCCAAATTATTCAATGTCGTTAACTCTATTATCTGAAAGATTTTTCTATAAATATATGTACCTTTTCAATGCTAACATACTGTATGTAAAATAACTTTTATTTTTGTGAATTGATTGACTGTTTAAATAATAGTGAATCATTATGGTTTAGTTTTATTCATAATGATAAAAAATATCTTATAGGAAATGTATATATACCCCCAGGGGTACCAAGCTCCCAATATTAAGTTGTAATAGATAATTTACAAAGTGCATTTATCTAATCATGTAAAAACAGGTCACTTATGATTTCTTTCTGATGTGTGATCTTAATGCCCCTCACATAGATTGGAAAAATATATCCTCTTGTCACAACAACAATGATGCTCTATTACTTGAATGAATACTAATGGGCTAAAACAGATAATCAAATTTAACCCAAGATATAGAAGTGAAAATGCATCACTACTTGATATCTTGCTAATCAATGATCCTAATCTAATCTCTGATATACTGGAACATGAGCCCTTTGGCAAAAGCGATCATGTTCTAATTGAAATTATCCTGCAAGTAAAGTTTGACTTATGCCAAGAAGATTGGCCTCTTCTTGTAATAAAAGATATATTCATTAGCTATTTCTAAACAGCTAGAGATTGGAGTATATAATGATATGAAAATGAAGTATGCTATGACAAAACTGAATGAGATCCAAAAAATAATAAAAAAGATTTACTTATAAAATTTCTCGAAGCAAAAGATGTGAAACCAGGATGGCTTAACTTTGAAGTTTCTCAACTAAAGAAAATCAAGAAAAAAAAATTTACTGCATACTCTAAACATAAGTCAATTGAAACATATACAGAATATAAAAAAGCAAGAGATCTTTTATCTAGAGATAAGAAAAGTAAAATGGAATCATGATTTGATAATCTCAAACAAAATTTCTGAAAGCAGGAACTTTTTATACAACCATATTAACTCGGGTTCAAACAATATTAAAGAGTAATAAAAGGAGAAACATTGGATAATCCAGTCCACATTGCGAATGAATTTGGCAGCTTCTTTTGTGGTAAACTTAAACCTGTGACATTGATCAGATAAGACCAAAACTAATAAGCTTCATCGATGATACATCTCTCCTAATCGACTACTCCTGTACTAAAGAAGAAATTCTCAAAATACAAAATTTAAGATGCATTGCAACACAAGATCTAGATGGTCTATCAAAATATAAAAAAACATGCTAACCTCTTTGCTTGTATTCTTCACCCCTTTATCAGTGTTTATATTAACAAATTGCCAAATACCTGATAGATGGAAATTTTCTATTGTTGATCCTATATATAAAAAAGGGAAGCGGTATGACATGAAAAACTATAGACATTTTGATTACAAGTGTATTATGCAAAATGACAACAAATTATTCTGAAGCTGTTAAACTAACAAATACAAAATAAATATTTTCTCCGATAGCCAATACGGCTATAGAAAAATATTGACTCAATAAATAAACCGTCACTAGCAAGAGGAAAATGTGTTGCTGTAATTTATCTTGATATGTCAAGCACATTCGATTTAGTTCACCCAATAATCCTCTGTTATAAAATTACCAAATTAGGCTTTAATCATTCCATTGTAAAATGGATATATAATTTTCTTACTAATAGAAAATTTATTATCGGAGTAAATGGTAGTTACTCGAAACAATTTGATCGAAACATGGGAGTCCCACAGGTTCGGTACTTGCAGCCACACTTCAACATCTTCAGATATTTTCAAAGAAATAACATCCGATATAGCAACATATGCAGACATAAAAATTTCTCGTGAAATCCAATCAATAGATGATATTGTAAAGTTACAATCTGACTTAAGAATTGAGGAAAGAATGAAAATAAATGGAATAATTAACACTGACAAATCAATCATCTTAATAGGCATAAACAACATTAAGAACATTCAACTATTGATATCTGGAAACCCAATTAAAGAAGTCTAAAGCTGCAGAGACCTGGGCCTCGTCATAGATCAGACTATACTTTGACTTAAATGCAGATTTTCTAGCCAATAGATACTCAGCTAACTTTGCCATGTTATTTAGATCTCTCAACCAAATCTCTCCTGATCTCTGCTTGGTATTATATAAAACCTATGTTCAAAGTATACTTGATTTTAGTCATAGTGTGTATTCAATAATTAATGCAAGATATAGGTAAGATAAATACTATCTTTTAAAGATTTACCAAGAGAATACAAGGCCTCAGAAATTCTACTTATATTAAAAGACTAGATATCTTGAAACATTTTGGTATTGTAATACCTCAACGACGCCTTTTCAGGAGAGCCTAAATACAAATATGACGGACAACAACAGACTATAGTCTAGCGAGGTTGTCCCTAGTCCTAATCTAATTTTTTTTTTTTTAATACCGTATATAATTTTTTTTTTTATATTTTTATAATTTTTTTATTTTTATTATTAGCCTATAGGCTATTAAATCTTGATTTTAATTTTTAAAAAAAACCATCAACAATTCATTAAAATACCAAACCTTAATAAACTCCCTAAAGACCTACACTTTAACTAGCTTCACTACTTTATTTGTCGACCTATTCAAAAATAAAGACATAATAACAATTGAAATACTAGCCTATATTCTTATAGTTAAACTAAACAATACTTAAATCATCCAACCTTCGCTTAAAAGATTCAACTGACTTAATCTTTGCTTTCAAAGAGATAGTCTTACACAAAAATTGTCATATTTTTTTCTGCATGGAAAAGGAGTCACGAGTCAGTTTCAAAGTCAAAAGACAATTTATCAAAAATACAATCGGGTCTATATTTATAACAATCAGAATAGTTCCCATCTGGAACTCCCTCCCATCTAGTAGAATCTCTGTCTTTCAAGTTTGAAATGTTCACTTGACATAATTCCTATTTGAATGCAATGCTTTCAATGATGTGATCTAGGTTAATGCTTGCTTTTGTGTGTTTCACTCTCTGCATATGTCTAAAGACATATTAAATGAAACAAAAATAATAGGTCAGTTTTTAAACAGAATGTGGAAGATTAAAAATTGAGGCACCTGAACTCACTGAGCAGAGGCGCCAAAATAAAATAGATGTTAATATTTTAAAAAATAATAAATTAAGCCATAAAAATTAATTTTATTCATTTGGGGGGTGAACTATTTATTTCCAATTAATTCATCAGTTTTTGGCTTATTCTCCAATTTCTCTCTAGCCTCTTTTTTAGCTGCATCCCGTGCCCGGCGAAGTTGAGCTTTCAAAGTAATTGGTTGGCGTTTAATTTTTTGCGTAACATTATTAAATTTATCTAATTGAATCTTAATTGTTTTTATAATGTCCACATTATCAGGTATTTGAGCAAATCGAATTTGTTTCCCTTGTACAAAAAACTCATCAAATGTCTTTTGTTCGCCTGAAGTAGTAGTAAACGTTACTTTGGACATTGTAATGTTCATGAATCCATCAACTAGTTCAATCTTTCCCTTGACTGATGTTTCATTCCTGAGTTCTACAATCGTTTCCAGACCTTGGAGAGCTTGAATTAAACAAATTAAAGAATTATGTGATTTAACGCGTTCACGTAATGACATTCCTAAAATAGACATTTTCAAATTATTAAGAAATATCAGACAGAGATCGTTTTTGAAAATTTTACCTAAATTGAAATTTCACATGCGCTTTGAGTAATTGACTAGCGTCTGCGTAGCAAACTCCTTAACCGCATAGTACCCAAAAATAGCCAATCATTTGACGGCTTACTTAGCACTATATAAAACTATTGTCACATGATTATTTTCATTCATATTTTTTTTTTCACTAGTA
>PXIH01S0003196.1:518-14519 GCA_003024985.2 Euperipatoides rowelli | reverse complement strand
GGAATTGGCTCTTGCTTTCACCAGCAAGAAGCAACTCCTAATCCGTAACCTGTGTTCTTCGTACATTGCGAAGCCACAGGTTACAGTTGGGCCAGGGGAACCAACCCCGTCATCCGCAACATATCGTAAATTATACTTGTTGTATCCAGTGTTTTGGTAGGACAGTGAGGCACGTTCCATCATGTTGTACAAGTCTTACTAGGTAAACAAACATTTATTACTTACCTTAGCCGTATTGTTATAGTTTTGTTTAAGTTAGACTGTAAATAAATGTAATACCACAAGTATTTATTCAACTTACTGAAGTTTGTATTTATTAACTTTTTATTTATGCTAATGAGGGCTTACTCCAACGTTGTGTTGCAGCGGAAGTGTAAGAGCTCGTTATAGTATTTTGACAGTATACTCACGCTTTATTAACCAAAAACATTTGCTAACCATATACCCAGAAAGTGAAAACTTCTTAATTTATTATAAACTTTTATTTAATAAATATTTAAACAAATCAGAACTCAACTAAGTTTTTTTTTTGTAATTAAAGAGTTAGGACCACATAAATCTCTCTTCTGAATTACAGCCACTGTAATTCATCTGTCAAGATCAAAATTGTCCATTAACTTTGCATGAGATATGTTTAACTCTTACAAATACATGACAGTAATAAAGCAATTATTTAATACTTTTTACCAAGGAGAATTATTATTCCTCCCGGATTTTACTCCCACAGAAAGGGTGAAGATGGGGAGGTGATTTTAGTCTTATGGATACACTAAGAAAGAGGAACTGGAATAATACTGTGCATGGCTTTTGGAGCTGGACGAATAAGACTAGTAACAGTACTAGAGGGATGAATAGAAAGTGGAAAAAAGAAGAGGAAGACCAGTAAGAGAATGGCTGGATGACCTTAAGGACTGGGCTAACATCAGGTTATTTCTGTATTGAAAAGAAGAGCATAAGATAGAAATCTTTGGCGATTATTAAGAGTGAAAATACGCCTCGAAGAACGCACTCAATGATGATTCAATATATTTACAAATATTCTAAGTAAGTTTGCCTTTTTCATTTCAAATTAATTTAATCTGAAATTACATTTTAAAACAAAGAATAAAATGTTATTAAAGTGATTGTCTTTCTTTTACAAAAAACAGGAAGCTTTTAAAAAAACATGACTGTACAAGACAAAATGGAAACATGGCAGATTTTAGTAATTTCATTGCAGGAATAAATAATATATTAGTCACATTCCTAAAACTCCAAGCCACATAAAGTAATAATTGTGATATATTGTATTAACATACAGAACAAGATTGCATGCACTGGTTATACTATATATATACAAGAATGCATTGTTATGTTTTAGAATGATATGTATTATTGTATGTGTAGATTAATTGCTCTAATGGCTATTAGTTTATTACAAGTTAATAGTATTAAAATGTTTGTTTTCTGTTAGGTCTGAAACCACATCATATTTAGTTAAGATTTAACAGAAAAACTGGCGACGAGGATGGGATAGAATAACTGGATTACACATACGATTACCAAAATCTTAAGTCCAGTAACGTTTGAAATAACTTTTGACGATGGAAAGACAGGCAAAAAGACACATGGACCAGCCAAGCCCATCTCATCTATTTGTAGTCTATGATTTACATATACAGTAAACTATAGAATAATTTTGCAAATTAGTATAATTTTCCCTCATATTCCTAAATTTTAAAAGACAATTGGAGCAAAACCAGGTTATTGTTCACATCAGTTTGTTGAAATTAATTTAGAGGCTTACACAGGTCTTCTGAAAAGAAACAAAAATATTCACAGTGATTATATGTTACTTTGATTTTATATCTAAAGTGTAATCGATCATTGAGATTGTACAATTTTTTATTATATAGTTTTAATTGTTTATACAAAGAGATGACTAATGTACTGTATATATAGGATTTTTTTCAATTGTATAAATTGTTTTATTATTTACAATAATTTTTGGAAATATGGCCAATTAATAGCCAATCTGCCCCCCCTCCCCTGTTTTGTTGGTTTTATATATTCCACTCAAGCACAAGCTAGATAGTCTATTGCTGTTTGCAGACATTCTATTTAATTGTTGCTTTAATTTCTCACTTGGAGGAGTTGCTCTCACAGTGAAATCATCAATGAAAACATCCTCTGATTTACAAGCGACAGGAACACAAGAAATTCACCAACCAATCAGGAAGAGTTTATATGACAACACAAATGCACCTGGTAACAAGAATATATAAATACAGCCACCTGAACTACAATCAAGGAGATGGGGACAAAATTTCCAGATCCATACAAGTATCATCTCCCAGTTAACTATAGGAGATGATACGTAAAGTTTTATTTAAGTAAAATAATCTAATTTCTGTCGCAGTAAAGATCGGACAGAAATTATTGTAGATTTCTCCCATCGAAGTTAAATTTTACCAATAGACACTAAAGTTTTAACAAGAAACCCTGAAACAAAGCAAATGTGCTAATGTCTAAAGCGTTGTCAAGGCAACAATCTTTTAGTGCGTTTTCTCTATATCCCAAACTCGAGTCGGACAGTCATTGAACCAAAGGAAGTCTAGAGACATTTTTTTAGTGTGATAATTTTGGACTCTGGTGAACCTAAATTAAAAAAGCTAACAAAATCTGAGCGAACGCTACAGCCCCCTTTCTATTACTATCTTATAAGCAATCCCTCTCCCCCTCAGATTGGCTATATTTCCAACCTCAGTTGATTAATCTTTATAAACTAAATAATTTTATTTGGAGATATTTTGTTAAAATCACGGGAATGGAAATATGTTATTTTACCTTTTTATACAATAAATATGGGTGCTTGTTAAAACAAAGGTGTCTTGTGTGTGCATATTCCTTATTCAATGCTGAAATGTTATGGTTATGATATGTCCATTAGGCTTAAGCGTGTGATGGTGGTGGTGCCTGGGTCAATCTATCTGAGGCAGGGAACAATAAGGAAATATATTCCTTCTCCTCCTTATTCCTAGTCAGCGGAGTCGGGTTGAGTTGTTAGGTCATGAGTATCAGGACCTCCCTTACATCTTTCTTCATGTTGTGTGGGCTAATTTTAGTCAATATAAGAGTATAAATAACCAGCAGCTCGCAAAACTGAACCCCTTCTCATTATATATTAGTCTAATATTAATAGTCTAGTATATGATCGGTCATTTGTCCTTATTAAGGGGCCCCCACTAGGTCGTGTAGTAATTAAATAGTGATTCTCATATAGAATAGGGTCTAAGTGGGCAGGAGGAGTGTTAAAGACCCTATGAGAGGGCCTATTTCAACCCGATGAAGCCTTATTATAATTTAGTATCTGACATATTAGCTCCCAATCCTAACATATCACACAACATACCACCGGATTGGGCTCATCTGAGAGCAATGTTAGTAATGAGACATTGTTGGAAAGCCCACAGCATCAATCCAAATGCCAGAGCTAGGACTACCGGAACATAATTCTCCGAAGTCCTTACGCTATTCTACAAAGACTTGCAAACCTCCGGATCGTCTTAACCTAAATTAAGGGAGATATTGTGATGTATTGTATTAACTATAGAGCAAAGGATTGCCTGCATTTGTTATATACTGTATATAAAATATGCATTGTTATGTTTTAGAACGATAAGTTTTATTCTATGTATGGATTAATTGCTCTAATGGCTGTAGAGTTTACTACAAGTTTATAGTATTAAAATGTTTGTTTTCTGTTATATCTGAAACCACCTTGTATTTAGTAAATATTTAACCTTTAACCGAAACATTTAAAAAAAAAAGCACAACATATGCTATAAAATATAAAATTGGCATTAATATTATCATCATCATTACTTTAATTATAGTAGTGAAATGTGCTTAGAGGTGAAATGTTTATTAACTCCTTAACCTCGGATGATTGATATTTCGGTCATAATGGTATGTGACACTTTGTCGGATGACGGCTTTATCGGTCATAAGAAGATATTTTCATTAATCTTTTTTTTTTCTAGAAATATTTCATTTAATTAAATAATTTTTACATTGTAATGTTTTAAAAAAATTTAATGAATATATAGATATTGATCGATTTTTAAAATCTACATTTTAAAGTATCAAAAATTAAAATAAATGTATAGAAATATGAGCGTTTTAGAATCTAANTTTATAAGAATGTAAAACGAGCTAGTTATTGTATNGTTTCAATCTGCCNTCATAACAAAGAAAATTATTGTTGCAATTTTACCGATCAAGCACAAATAAATAATTACATTTATTTTATTATATTTTAGAAATATTTTATGTTCAAATTGGAAAAAAAAAAAAAATTGATAAAAAGTATTATATACTGTATACCTGTAGCCTAAATGGGGTAATTATTTTTTTTTATGCTGACATGTAGACTGTGTTTTTATAAACAAAATATAAAATAAATTAAAATTCCAATATAACATTTTGTAGACCATTTCTTTACCTTTATAATGGTATATAATACTACGGTACTTATTTACATAAGAATTTATTAATTTTATGAGACATTTAAAAAAAAGGTTAAAATCTTCAAAATAGTGGAGATCAATTGGCACAAAGCTAACACTTTTGTCAGATGGAAACGGGTTGTGAGTTACATTATATATAAAACATTTTCTGATTAGCTGACTGGGAAAATAATTGACTATCTCATAATTAGGATTAATTCATTAATCAATTTAATTATGCGAGATTATATAGAACAAAAATCAACATCCAAATAAAAAATAAAATAGCTGTGAATATATTGCATAGTTTTAAAACATGGTTTTAGTGAGACAAAGTATTCATATTCACACCTATATGAAAAGTTGCACATTATTTAGATATACAGTAAAATTTATATTCATTTTTACTCAAGGCATAAACAGAACAAATACCATATACTCTAAAATTATTTCTAAATATTGATAAATTGCTATATTTTAAAACATACCACAGGATCCCCTTGATGTGCAATTTTTACATCATTGACTTCACCAGATGTTTCAAGAAGCACTTCAACATAAAACATGTCTGAGCTGATGAAACAATCTGTACCATTAGGCCCTGCAGTGAATTTCAAACTGTAAAGAAAAAGAAATTACAAAAGGACTTTTTAATTTTTAAAATAAGACAAATGACAAACAAGTTTATATTTCCTATAACAAATAAAAATAAGATATTTTTTTCAACTTTAAAATTTAATCATTTTAGTTTATATTTAAAATTATGGAAGGGTCAATTTACTTGTTCCAAGATATTTGTATACAGCCTGCCAGTGTCAATCTGTGTTCATTAAATACCACTCTCTGGCATTTTTCTAACTATTAGATCTTTTTTTTTTTTGTTTACAAAATTCATAACTCAGTGGTAAAAATTATAATCACGGCAGGACTTTGTGGTCACCTTGTATATTATTTCATTCAATATTGTTCATATCGATATATCGTGGATATTATCTAAATATAGATATGACCAGTTCTTTTAAGAACTTTTTATTTAAATCTTTACAGGAATATTATTTGTAAGATAGATAATTATAATGCATCTTGGGTTCAAACTCCTCTGGTAATTTGTTTAAGCTGATCTATGAATTTAAAAAATAGCCAGATGAGATGATCACATTGTTAGGTATTGATTAGAAATAAAAATATATAATATTGTGATAATCTCACTTGCGATTGTTAGGGTGGTGTATATACAGTAAGCTATATCTGATTGTTTTCTGGGGTTTATTTCAAGAGCTATTCATTGTCTGTTTTAAATCAGTGCCGAATTTACTATATATATGGGCTTGGCGGGCTGTAGCCCAGGTCCTCATAATGCAGGGGGACCTTGGCCTCCTAACTTTATATAGCCCAGGGCTAAAAAAAAAACTTAAATCAAAATTTTAATAAGGGGTCTCCTAAAACAAACAAAAAAAAGCTTATGAAATCAAGCAGAAGTCAACAAAACATCCAGGCAATTAAAAAAAAAAAAAGCTTAACAAAATTTTTATAGGGGGCCTCCAAACTTTATATATCCCAGAGCCTCACCAAGTCTAAATCCGGCCCTGGTTATGATTTGTTCTAAAAAAAAAAATGATTTTTTTTTTCAGTTTAAACTGGCCATAATTATGACTGAAATAATTTTTTAATTTGAATGAATGCATTCAGAGAGACAGTGAAAAATGTTCTAAAAAAAAAAATGAATTTGATATGTTACCTTTGTCTGAATGCTTTAATAAATTTCCCCCCTAAAGTTTATTTATAAAGTCAATAGTGATCACTTCCAATGTTGCTATAAACTTCAAAGGCTGGAAAAAGATCAGTAAAACTGGCTTTCAGGATACTCATATGGCTTCAGCAAATACTAGCTGGATTCGTATTGATCTGGCTTCAGTCTGTGGTTTAATTTCTTATAAACTGCAGACTGAAGCCAGATCAACAAACTAGAATTCAGCCTTGTTGAGAGGGCTTCTGCTGTCAACCCTAGAGATTAACTAAATGAAAACCAGCCCTTTTATAGGTTTTGATTCCCGGTAGATTTTCAAGTGTGATGCAAAACTTCTGCTCATCGATCATAGGCTGGATGATTTATTTTGATGATGATTTGTCAGCTGTGAATCATTGGAACTATGGATTAATGTATAATTAACTTTTTCATGTGATTTGGGATGGCTAACCAACATAATATTATGTCCTTTAAATTGGTTGCTTTAATAATTTAACGTAGGTATATACAATGTAATACAAATATAATTATGAAATATAATTTCATAATAAGAACATGGTCAGCATTTGATTTGAATGAAACACAAAATTTTAAGGAAAATAACATGCTTAAATGTATTTTTATAATTTAAATAGTCCCATGATAATGTGGATTTGTTTTTGTAAACACAGGGATTAAATGTTTATAATGTGGCAGCGATATTGGATGTTTGTTTACATTTTTAAATAAAGATATTAGCGAACGAAATTCACTTCTTGCAATATTGGTCTCATTAAAATCTCTTCAGGTCAAAACTTAGACTATTATTCATTCTAATAAAAATTAGACAATTACCAAATAAAGTTCAGAATTAAACCACAAAGATATTCAGACATCTGTGATAACTTTTTTGATTCTGGCGGTTTTCTCCAAGTTAATGGCAATACATTTCCATCTCAGCTTAACAGCATGAAAGCAGACAAAATCAGATCAGCAAACTTAAATACACACATAAAAATGAAAAATAAAGATAAATTAAATTAATTTCACTCTACTCAGGTATGGGAAGAAGATATTTTCCTCAAAAATTAATCTCAATCATATCAGGCATTAATAAATCAACATAAATAGATATTTGCAAATGTCAACCATTTACAAAATATTCAAATATTTATAGAAATCAATGAAACAAAGTTTTGATCCCAAAATTTGTATTTTAATTCATTAAAATATCTAGTTCACTTTTACCAAATCTCAAGATCCTATGAAATTTATTTAATTTTATATAAATTGTTATATGTCATTTGGAATAAAATTACATGCTATTTTATTAAATCCAGCCAAAATATACACATCTTGACTTCTCAAAATTCAAGGAAGATGGTACAGACTAATTAATAAGCTCAAATCCAACATTAGGTAATTCTCTAAGTACCATATAAGTAAAATTGAATTTGGGGTAGCTTTTGATGATGATCTTGAGATTTGAGTAATCACAAATTTTGGTAAAATTTGATTCTAATCAAATTTATCCATACTGTATATAGCGAAGAAATAAAAAAAAACTGCTTATTCTTATTGATTGTAAAATATTAATTAACATAAATTAACATTATTATCAACCTTCCAAGAAAAAAAAACAGTGATCTGTTTGCCCTAGAAAAATTAATATATGTAAAAATGACATGTTATACAGTAGGCTATTTTGGTCAAATTGAGAATTCATGAATAAATAAATTCATAACTCTAGACTTACTTTATTAATAATTCCCAAGTTTTATATTTGGAGACATTATGCTATATTACAACTATTTCTACTAAAATATTTAAGAATATTAGGAAATAAGTTGATAATTTTCATTTCCATAAGTCATCATCTTAAATTTTATTTCATAAAAAAACAAAAAAAAAAAAACATTTTTTTTTACAAAACCTATTCTTCTGTAATTACAATTTTATTGAACTGTATTAAAACACTGGAGGTGGGTTCTGTCATCTTTGATTGCCTACCATTGGTACAGTAACCATTAAATACACTTCCTATTTGAGTTTCTCTATCAAACTTCTTAGTTAAAGCAACTGTACAGTAAAACATATTTTTCTTTTTTTTTTTACAAATGATAAAATATTTCTTCCTAATTTACATAACATCAATTTGTATTTTTTATACAGGCCCTCTGTAACATAAACACTCTTGTTCTAGTTATTTAGGTGTAAATGATGTCTGGCTATTAGGATATTAGGAAAGATAACTGATAGTAGCAGGGAAACTTACTGACTCATTATAGCCTTATTTGTAGGCCTAATTTAAGGCATACAATTTATACAAAGTAACTACACTATTACTCACTTCATATAAAAACATGAAAAATAACATNAAATAATTTTTTTTTTTTTTTTTTTAAATCACTTCCTTTTATCTCTTACATTTAACATAGTTAGTTTCCTATGGGAAAAAATATTCTTCATTGCACAAATTTAAATTATCACTGATTTGCAGGTACATAATCCCTGCGTAAAACAAGAAATACCTGTACTAAAAAGTATTGAAAGTTGGTATTTATTAAAAATGATTAATACTTTGTATTCTTATTTTGGTATATACAGTACATTAATCTGGCTTACTTACACATTTTTTAATAGATTCATTTAGCCTTACCCATTATCTTAAAAATAAATAAAAAACTCTGATCTTCAATTGAGACTATTCCCTTCTAAACCCTGTGGATGCAAGTTTATTAATATCTCTGTTCATTTAAATTTCCTGAGTGTGCCTTAAATAAATTGAAAAAACAAAAACTACTATAAGTAAATTCTATAAGTAAAAGAACAATGCAACTCACCCTAATTGTCTAGTTATACTATCTAATCGTTCAACTATTGACTGCAATGATGTCACTGAAAATAGAGAAATGTTAATAAATGATCAATATATTATGAATAAATATTAAGTAAAATGTTCTAGAATAATTTCTTAAAACATATTCAGGAAATCTAACCACCTTAGATATTTGAACATTAGGCATTTCCATTCTATATAGATATTTACTATTTTGCAAGTTATAATTTTATCTGTAGTTTGCTTTCTATTAAATTCTTTAAGTCAATAAAATAAAAATTATATTTTTAAAAATAAATAATTTAAGACTGAACAGATTGGAAGAAATGATTACTGTATATAAAATTTTGATCAGATAGACGAGTGACATGAGCAGTTTTTAATTAGAAATAACAGTTTAAACATTGAAAGAGATTTTATTTGTCTTGATTAGCCCATAAACTCTATTTATATATCGTCCACAAATGGGAAAAAAGCTATCACAAAGATAAATTTGAATGAACTAAAATTGATAAATCTGTTACAGCCTAGGATTGCAGTGATGTAGATTTTTTTTTATCAAAGACAACTTCTATCTTGAAGTGAAGCACATTGAATCAAAATATGCTTCAGACTCTTAAATAAATGATGCTGGTGTTGATCATAAAAAAATTAAATGTTTAGTAGAAAAATAGTTTTTTTTATTCACTTTTGTTAATTCTATAGCTTTTATCAAACAGTTATTTATCTTTCTAATTTGCCACCACATGAATGGAAAAAAAATTGTCGAGTGAAAAAGATCAATATGTTGCAGCAGAAATACCACTGGAAAGTAGTGATTAGTAACGCTTCTCCTCAAATAATTTGTTCCACCTTCAACATGAAGCTTACACACAATGAATATGTGCTTGTTTTAAAATAATGAAGCTAGAGTTTATTGCAAATAAATGTTTAAAAAAAAGAAACGGAGGCATTTTATTGTCTTTAAAACTTTCATTGTAAAGTTTTTATTATTGTACGGTATTATAAGGAAAAAAAATCAATTTGAAATAAATTGTAAAAAAAAAAAACCTTTTTTTTTTAAAAGAAAAACAAATTATCCTAATTTGGATAAAATTGCGAACTCTTTTTATAACCAATATTTAGCTTATGTGCATGTATAAAATGATATGGCATCATAAAAGCCTGTACCTTTCAACCTCTTGCTTTATCTTAGTCCCTCTGTAATTGGACTAGGTTTAACTTCCACTGTGTCGTAAGCTTATGCATATTCATATAGTAGTTCACTATGTTTATATTAATGTTTTTCTAATTCTTGTTTTTAGTATTATGTGTTCATATAACAAAATCCAACAGACTAGTATATGCACATTCATTTATAACAGGTTATTTTTTTTGTTCTATGATACTAAGTTGAAGGTTATCTTTTTTTATGTTCCATGTTTTACAAAACTGTGTAAAACAAACAACAGGTTGCAAGATAAACAATGTCTGTTCAGGTTATTTTTTTTTGTGTGTTTTATGTTTTTTATAAAGATACTGTATATACAGGAGGTGTGATGTACATGCTCGATAGAATAAACAGAGTAATTTGGTAAGAAAAGAATTGTCTCGTGTCTTAGCTCATCCAAAAACAAATAAGCATTGTTGAATTGAATTATTCTTATGCAAGCTAATATTTTCTTTCAGAACCAGTCGAGTGGAAGAAGTTCATTCCATCAGATGGTCACATTCTAAATCATTGGAAAATATTATCTACAGTATATTTTTTTTTGTATGTGTCTTGGTTTGCTATGGTGACGATCGGTGAACACGCATTATTCAATCTATGCGAGTAGAGGGAGCTTAGAGCATAAGCTGATTGACTATGATCATCTCACAATCCCAGTCATTGCCGAGACTCTGAAATTTAAGCGAATCTATATTGCTGAACTAGCCGAGAAAAAATTCTAAGCGATAGCTGATTTAAACAAATGCAGTGGCAAGCGATAGATTATAATACCATTACGTGAGTCAACGAACTACAGTGGAGAATCAGTAGATAGAGGAAAAGATGGATAATGAATATAAAAGAACAAAAATAACAAGAACAAAAAGACAAGAGGAATAACAAGAACAATACAACAAAATTAACAATAAGAAGAAGAAAGGAATTCATAACTACAGTAATTCTGAGTATGTGTGCTGTGTTCATATTATGTTATATGGTGGAAAATCTATGGTTACTAATGAATGAACATGTACAGAAAGTGCAACAACTATATTTTCCACCAAACGAATGTGTGCACTTGAACAGTGACATTTTATGGCACAAGATTATTGAGATGTTAAAGCATTATAACAACAGCTAATGAAGTTTATTGGTTTGCGTGGCTAAAAATGGCAAAAATTATGATTAGCAAAAGAAAGTGTTTTTGAAAAGAGGATGCAAAATTAATCAATTTAAAAATTTATAGGACTACATACAGCATAAGTAAATTTTTCCTAAACCAACAGCAAATTTTAAAATTAAAATAGTAGTAAGCTATTGTATCTACTTTAATGATAAATTAAAAAATGTGGGATGTTTTTGAGAAAGAAATATTGTTCCTTTAATAGGTAATATTATTATTAAAAAAAACTAAGGGGAAATAAAATAGGATAATGATAGAAAAATTTAATTAAAGATAAGTCATTCTGGTAACTATTTTAATATTCAAAATGCTATATGCTACATGAAGAAAATAAACAATAAAGGCTCTCAGTCTAACACCAGTCCCAAAAGTATAATTCTCAAACCGACTACAAATTTGTCCCTATTCTTTCTTAAAAAAAATAATTTAAAAAAATAAAATAAAACTAGTAGGCTACCTTTAATTGCTTTTTGCAAGGTATCAACTGATTTCTGAAGCTGAGGTCGATCAAAACTATCAAGAGAGTGCCTTTTTTCCTGCAAAAAAAATAAAAATATTGATTAATAATTAACTTTTTAAAAAAATCAGGGGTGCATTGAATTGTAGCTTCACATTTGGCTCTGGCCGAATCCCGGCCATTTCCCTTATTTATATACCGGTAGTACCTGTCCAAATAGTTTATACTGAACAATTTCAAAGCTGGAGTTATTATAATTTTTTTTTTTTTTAATTTTCCAGATTAATATTTAAAAGGCTTGTGATAATTATAAATTCCTGAAAAATAAGCTATTTTATTTTGAATAAATGCATATAGAATTTTAATAGGAATTGATTGAAATATGTGGTAATGATATACTATAAAAGAACTATTCAGCTCCTGTCGAATAATTTGCGATCTATTTTTAACAATTAAAGAGAGCATTTCTGATTAAAAAAATTATGCTACTGCATAAATTGGTTTGAACTTTTCCATAAAAATCGAATGAAATAGCCTAGCTATATGCTAATGTTTGGGTTTAAAACATGCAAAACTAGGCCTACTTTCCTATGATCAAAGAATTCTAAGGTTTGGTTTACTAAAAAATTAAAATTACCAGCAACTCTGATGTTAATTCTTCTAAAAAACCTAAGCGAGAGAAATATATAATGGTTCCGATGGCCATTTAATTATAAACCCAAGTGATCATATTAAGACTTAAATGTCAAATGTAACAGATTTATTTTTTATTTTTTATTATTATTGAGTTTCAAAGATTTTTACTAANAAGGCCAAGAGCTATTAAGCCCTGACACTCTTGCCAGACTAAGACAAGCAGAGTATGACAGGGATACAAGTTTATTCCCCCCAGCCCAAGACCCTCCAACACCATATAAGGAAGGGATAAATAGGAGTACTTCCCCAATACAGGCAGTGGAATCGTAAATGGTGGAGGCAAATAGAAATCAAACACCCATAAAAACTTATGAGGCAAAAGACTAGGAAAAAGTCAAACCCAATATTATGACCAAATCCCCAAGTGTAGACAACGAAACACCCAACACAACTTAACCAACTCAATTAACTCCTCAAACAAATTTGGAAAGATTAATGCAAGGGTTCATGTTAAGCATAAATACAAAACTTAATAAATTTTATGAAACACTAACACAATTGTTACAATTGGGACAATTACAAACAAACTTGGACACTATACTAGACAACAATACAGAGAAACTAGATAGCAAACTAGATGAAATACACTGCAACACGCAAACACAATTAATATAACTACATACCGCCTTAGAAAACATAGAAATTAAGATAAGGCAGGAAGTTGAAACTAAAATGGAAGAATATAGACTAAATATAGCAGAAGAAACCGAAGTTAAAGTGTCAATAAACAGAAGTAAAATAACGGAAAACAAAACTCAAATAACAGTTAATACTAACAAATTAGAAAAACTTAAAGCACAACTAGAAATACAAATACAAAAGATAGAAAACACATTAACAGAGTCAAAAAACATAATAGACAAAGAAAACAAAGATTACAAAAACCTGAAAGTGACACAACAAAAAGAAAAAAACACAAACTTAACTAGGACAAATGACTCAGAAGGATATAGAACCACATAGAGTACAGAAGGATGAAACTTAAAAACATTGAAAGCATTGACAACTTTAATAAGAGAAGACAACGTATTTTTGATGGTTACAACCTTAGACCATATATACTAGTAGACGGAGGATGCGCCCATTCTTTTATCTTAGAGATTGAAGCAAACATGTNTGGAATTTTATTAAAATTGGATATTATAAATGGACACTAAATGATTTATTTTATAAATTATTTACAAAATAAAAGAAACATTATCAATTAGATATGATGGATAAGAGTTTGCATTATAGGCAATGAAACCAAAGTAGATAAAATATTCTTCAAATGTATCAGATACAATTGTCCAGATAACGTGATTCCGAACTAAGTGGCAAGGGAGATCCAAGCGGGACGCAAAATATCACTATAATGCTTGTTTCTAGGTAGGCTCTAGGCCACCTAGTTTGAGACCCGTTTGTCACGCGTGAGCCTAAATGGA
>PXIH01S0003191.1:13887-25719 GCA_003024985.2 Euperipatoides rowelli | reverse complement strand
ATAATAATAAATTAATAAAATAATAATAATAATAATAATAATAATATCATCATCATCATCATCATCATAATAATAATAATAATAATGAAGAAATCAGCAACTGCATGTAAGCTTGATGAAAACAATAGATATTTGTAGATTTATATATCACTATATGAATGAAACATTCATACAATAATATAAAGATATACAAATATGTACTGTATATCTAATGTATATTATGCAATAACAACCACCTTGTGGCAATTAGCACAACTTTTCACCTTTATTTTGCTGGTAGGCTATGCATAGTTTCTGCTTATTCTTCGTCAGTATCAGGCAGGTTATTTTACATAAGAGTTCGCCAAAAATGGATTAAACACCATGAACAGCCTAAATCCATGGTTTCTAGCTTTGTATTAGATTTTAAAAAAGCATTTAGCAATGTAAGCAATAATATTTTAATCAAAAAACTTATTGATTTGGGTTTACAAAGTAATGCTATGAATTCCTTATGAATAGATAAAAGTGAAAAGTTTGACTTTGCTTTTTATGCACTGTGTGGTATTCCTCAGGGATCCGCTATGAGTCCCTTGCTGTTTTCGATTATGATTAATGACCTTGCAAGTCAATATCAATTTAGACTTAAGTTCATTGATGATGTAACAGAGTCTTGTTAAATCCCTAATAAATCAAACATTACTTCCCAGCTAATGATTGAGGAAATTGGAAAACAAGCTGATCTTATTCAATCACCTATAAATTATGATAAATGTAAACTCCTAATACATGATTTTACAAAAATAAAGGAGATGCCAATTATTATAATTAATGGTAAAATAATACAATATTGTGATATCAAAATCCTGGGCATTACTTTACAAAATAATCTAAAATGGAATATGCATATTAATAATGTAATTGCTAAAACAAATAAATATATATCTATTATACAAATTTAGTCAATTTGGAGCATCAAAAGATGTTTTAATTCATACATATAAAGTTTATGTTAGATCAAATATTGAACATTACTTCCTATCTATGGAACAATTCAATTACTTTAAAACAAATTGAAAAATTAGAGCTATTGAAAAACGAGTTTTAAAGATTATTTTAAAGGTGGATTTTATTAATTTTGAATTGACATTGTTAGATTTAAATCTTGAATCTCTTAAGGATAGAAGAATTAAGCATATGACTGCTTTTGCAAAAAAAATACTGGTTAACTATCCCCAATTGATGCCCAAGTCAAATTTACAATTATCTGGTATTGTGACAAGGGGCTGTTACAAACTAAAGATCAAAATTAACAGATATTTTAACTCTCCATTGGTTTCTATGTTGAGAATGATCAATAATGGTATTATAGTTTTCCAATAATTGTTGTAAATTCTACTTCTATCTAGTTATAATTATTTAAATACTCTTTACTGTAACTACTTTCATATCCTTTTTTTTTTGGGGTGGGGGTGGGGGGGGCAAGAGAGTAGAGATTATCTAGATGTTACCTATGATGTTATTTATTGTTGATATGAATTGTAGTATTTCTTGACTCAATAAATAAACCAACAATAATAAAACCCTCAAAGAGAAAATTCACATTATTACAGAATGCTGAGAAAATAAATTAGACAGATCTTCCTGGTGATGATGATAAAAGCTTACTTTATTTCCTTTTCAAGGAGATTCCATCCCATTGGTCTTGAAGCTAAACATTCTGCTTGATTTTTTGATAAATTAAAATCACAAGCTAGGTCATTTAGGTATCTTGTGTTATAAAATCAGGATCAACATTGATGAATGTTGGATTCAAATGTGGGATCATTGTCCACTTTGTCTTGCTGAAACACAACATCCTGATCATCTACTGGTCCATCTTCATCAATGGTCCAATTCTCTAATGGTTTTGGTAATAGTAGCTCTTCACTATGGTGAATGGGGCTGGTGGTAGGTTTGGATATTATACAGTATGTTTTGATTTTACCCAGATCGCTGAAATGTTTGTTAAACAAAAATAGCAATCTGATAAAATTATTTGGTTCTCTCCAAACCATCAGTACTAAAAAAGGCATATGCTTTTAACTAGCTGGTTAGTTACCATATACAACATACAGTAATACAACATATATGAAGGGACCCATGATTTATTCTAGTCATTGAGTTGACTATTGTACATTATATAAGTGTTATGATTACTTAAGGTAGCTGATTTTTTTGAATAGTGAGTGGGAATTAGTTAGTGGTATAAGTAGCTGCATCAATTAATTGAAAATTTTGGAATAATACTTTGCCCTATTTAGAGTTGTGGAAAATCTATTAAATAATTCGCCTCTCCAGATGATCTCACTCAATATATTATTGGATATAGCATTAAATATTATGTTGTATAAGAGATGATTTTGATTAGTATTATGTGGCCCTAAAAGTGCAATAAACTAAAATATGTTCCTCCTATTTTGTCCATCTACTGCTAATTTAGCAAGCTTTATCTCTTGTAATAACACATTATTGGGATTGTGATGTGGAATAAAGTCCCATAACCTTTTTGTTTTAGCATAATTTTGATTTTTTGAGAGTTTAGTGATAAACATTTAAGATTAGCCATTATTCAGGTAGTCAATTCATTATATACACTCCATTATTTTCACGTTTGTCATCAGTAATGCTGATCACACTGAAAGAGGGAGATCTAGATCTATTCAAACTTACTGCATCTTGTTGTGGGATGATGTTTGTATCAGTAAGATTAATTGTTTGGGTCTGTAATAATCAACACATCTTGTGGGTTTGGCCAGCTGAAGTGTGCCTAGTCATTTTTCTTTTTCTTATTCCTTTTTGGGCTTTTAAAAGTGCATTTTTTCTTGACAGGTTTAAACTAGATTAAAATTGTGAGTCATTCTTTCTTAAATCATAGTAAACCATAATAGAGGGATCAGCCATTTTAGTTTTCATCTGATGGTCTGGTTTAATTAACTTATCCAAGTTGTGTATATATTTTCTAGCCACATCAAGGTGAGTAAAATCACTAGTGCCAGTAGCTCTGACAGAATATGATCTTAGATGAGGGCAACTTGTTAAATGAAGTAGAGTTAGGTATAGTTTGACCAATCGTAGATAAAGACTCCAGGTTCTCATCATTTTGGATTTTTTAATGATCTCATGCCAGTCAAGCTGTAGTTTTTAATGCATAGGAGATTTTGCAAGTGTGATTGATGGGCTTAAGACTGTGGCATTTTGGGTAAAATTTTAAAGGGCAAGCAGACACCAGGTCATCCTGTGCCTCACATAGAAATCAGACGCAAGGTCTACCTTGAATGTAAAATATAATTTTATCTGTTGTATTTTGATAAAGTATGGTAAGTCTATAATAGTAATTATTTGATTGTTTAGATTGAAAAAAAAACGCTTGTGTTTGTCTTCTGTTACAATTATATCCATTGGGAAGAATAAAAACGTCTGGAAGAAAAGCTGAAATGGTGCCCTATTCTTAAATAACTTGGGAAGAAATTTTTTGATAGATGAAGTTGGGCGTTTATCAATAGTAATTTTAATCTTCTATTGTCTGCATCGCACTTAATAAAAACATTATTACTTTATTATTAATTTGTCTTGAACAATTTGAAAATAAAGCTACATCTTTGAAGAACTGAACTCAAGATTGAAAACCCATGGGTGTTTCAGTTGATACAATGCCCTTAATGAGTTGTTAAGTTTTAAATTATTAATCTAAGTAATAATTTAATCAACATCGAATTGAACCAATTTATGATCTTCAATATTACAGTTATAATAGCTACTTTCTCATAAATTAATAATTGGTACAGGGAGGACCAGTAATATAAGGTTTTCTGTATTTTAATTTGGTCATTATTTGAAAATTATTCTTGGTCCAACATTGTCTCAGGGCCTAAAATGAACACTACTATCGTCAAAGTTATCAGTAATAGACATATTAGTCATAGTAAACCAACCCAAAATGGGTACAGGAACCTAACATGTGCAGAAAACTCTACACAATGAGAGATTTTCCAGTTACTGAATTGTTCATGGGAATTTGAAATTGAAAAAATGCCAAGAGCTGGTGAAAGCCAGATCCTGTATATTTTAAAACAGTCCAGAGGGCTCTATCCAAAAAATGAATTTCTACATTGTAAGGAAGATTTTCCTCCCACAACAAAATTTTTATTTAAACAGCTAGCTATCTTTAGAAAAATAAAACTGTTATTATTAGTCTGACTAATTAAATTTAAAGAACTGAAAATAAGACGGAAATAAATATTTAAAACAGTTAAAAATCAGAAAGTGATGATGTTTTTAGAATTTAAATAAATAAATCGACTGTGTATCAGGGTATTAAGATTACATAGACAGCAGATTATTACATATAAATCTATATAAATCACTTAATAAATCTTAATCGATTAATTAGCTAGATATGTGGGTAGGAAGGGGGATAAAACATTTTCAGGAAAGTATTTTGGAATGAGTTACGGTATGGTTTTAAAATTCTGAAAAAAAATGTAAATACCTTAATTTATTTAGAGTTTTTAATACAATAAAGAAATAATAATACCTCCAAAAAAACTTGTACAAATAAGGTTAACATTTTAATTAATTAATCATGATAATTAATAATGGTAACTAATTTATATTTTGCTTAAAAAAATTAATAATTGTATCGGTAAAAAAAAAAAGGTTTCTCAGGCTTACCTATTTTATTTAAAACGTACGTCATATTAAAATAGTCCTCAAAAAATTCCAATATCTTATGACCTTCATGCAAGGAATAATTCGTTTGGTCCAGAACATCCTCTCTTGCCCAAACTTTGAACTGTAAAAATATAAATATAGTAAAAATTTATTATTAGTAGTATTATTATTGGAAACCATCTAAAGCCTTATCATAATTAGAAATTTGCTCATTATTTTCCTGAAATAATAATAATATTATCAGCTTCATCAACTTCTTTATGACTATCATCATTATTTTCAAGTTATTTCTTTCTTCTTTTTCTTCTTCTTCTTATTATTATCATTCTTCTTCTTATTATTTATATTAAATTGATTTAAATGACTCACTGACATCATTAATCAAAACAGCTCTTGCTAGTATTTTTTCCAATAGTGTCTCCATATGCATCCTTCTGTACTTTATGCACTTTGCTACAAGTATGTTAAGCTAACATTGATAATGAAAATTGTAGGAAAGAAATATAAAAAGATTCTTACTTGTCTATTAGGCATTTTTTTATCCAGATATGTTGATGAGCTGAAATGTTCACAAATAACAAAGGCCACCAAATATGTGGACATCAGTGGTGTAGGTAAAAAATGATCTGCAACCCA
Organism: Euperipatoides rowelli; assembly: GCA_003024985.2. Taxonomy (NCBI): domain Eukaryota; kingdom Metazoa; phylum Onychophora; class Udeonychophora; order Euonychophora; family Peripatopsidae; genus Euperipatoides; species Euperipatoides rowelli. The sequence goes on along the minus strand of PXIH01S0003191.1, from coordinate 20,391 downwards.
TCCATCTGATCTAAAGGAGAAAAATATATTATAGTGGAGATTTGGCTTCTACCTGTAACTATAGAATTAAAATTTGTAGATTTATTGTTGATGTTTGTTTTGCAATAAATGTAATGTCAAAATCTAGCCCACTCCATACTTTCTTTCACATACGTACACAAAGGCATACATTATGTTGAAGCATGCAAATAGTTTAATTCCTAATGTAGAAATTTCTATTAAAATTCATTAAACAATGAATTAAATTAATCTCTATTTTATCAGTATTTAACAATGTTGTACACAGATTATAAGAATTAAAATTTCATTATGAGATTTTATTATAAACTGGTTTAAAATCAAACTCAATCCTGTAATTCCTTGAGTGTAATCAAATTTATTTGGGATATAAATTAATCTCAGAATGGTATAATACATATAAACAAACTTTACAAGAACTTATTTCACTAAAAAAAACTATTTAATCGGTACATAATTATTGACAGGTCATAACAACCCATGCTACAGTCAAGATGAAGCCCACACAGGGTTTGTTTTTTAAAAAACTCTGAGCTCTCAAAGTACTTAAGACCATTCTCTGAATCCAAAGAAATTGGATTTTTGAAAATCGGAGCACATTCTTTTGCTGATTTTAATAAACTCCGAGCACTAGCCACAATGCATCAGAATTTAATAAACTCTGAACACTATAGGAGTGAGCTCTTAATACCCCTAGTAAAAGCATTAGGATAAAGAGGACTAACCACAATGCATCCGATTTTAACAAACTTCGAGCAATATCAGATTGAGCTCTTACTACTCCTAGTAAAAGCATCAGGATTCAGAGCACTTCCCACAATGCATCAGATTTTAATAAACTCCGAGCACTATAATAGGATTAAGCTCTTACTAGCCCTAGTAAAAGCATCAGGATTCAGAGCATTACCCACAATGCATCATATTTTAATAAACTCCAAGCACTATAGGAGTGAGCTCTTACTAGCCCTAGTAAAAGCATCGGGATTCAGAGCACTACCCACAATGCATCAGATTTTAGTAAACTCCGAACACTATAGGAGTGAGCTCTTACTACCCCTAGTAAAAGTATCGGGGTTTAGAGTACTACTTAGAGTACTACCGAAATTGCATCAGATTTTAATAAACTCCGAGCACTATAGGAGTGAGCTCTTACTACCCTTGGTAAAAGCATCGGGATTCAGAGCACTACCCACATTGCATCGCAACACAATCAAAATTCAAAATGGTGGAAAATAACGTTTATTGATATTTACATTTGTTAAAACTTATATCTTAATTGGAATATGTTCGTGTTCCGAAGACGGTAACAGCGCCATCTAACAACCTTATTCAAAACTTAGCTACCGTCTACAGCTTGGTGGTACAGATAGCGAGCATGCCGACTTTAAAATGGAAAACCCAGACATCACATTATCGAACCATATCAAGGACATTGTTTTTTTTCCATCTGACAACAGACCTGTAAAAGCACCTTCTAGTGAAGATTTAACTAAAATTAGGCTTTTAAAGACTTTTTTTTTTATTATTTTACACTTTTTCTCCTTTTGTTTCCATCTTTTATTACTCTGTATAATTTTGGCACTATGTTTGTATTCTGTGCCATGTACAGTTAGTTACTCAGAGTTCAAGCTCCAAATTTCTTAAAAAAACATAACCACAGACAAAAGAAATAGAAACAAAAAATCCAGCATGCAAAGTTACATAAAATTGATGTTATAAGTAAACATAGGTCATTATCTAACAAATTAGTTTAGTATTAATAGAATGATAATATTTGAATTATACAAATTTTATTAGATAAATTCTACTTACTAATAAGCAATTTAATAATTTGATGACTATATTTACACTATACAACCACATCATCTTCAAGTTGCTCTTTTCTATATTTGAACCTGGGTCACTGCATTACCTGTTAACAACAACCAAGAATTCAGCGTCACAATTCTAGTGTTCAACTATGAAGCTTAATTCTCTCGGATTTATGCCTAGCATAACCAGCCTTAGTTCTAGTGCCAGTTCAATCTAAATATTTTATAGAAGTTTTTTTTAAATGTCAACAAGGTCATAAATAGCTGTAAAAGTTAAAGTGATATTTTTTAAAAAATAATTTCACTTTTAAAATCCAGTTTATATATATATATTTTTTTTTTGATAATTAAAAATTTATTGGATGTAATTTAATAAATGAATGAGCATTTTTAAAATTGCTTTAGGGCTATGCCACAGCTACCTTCAACTTTTCAACCAACTTGCTTAATTTGGAAGCAGGAAACCGGTAACAGTTCTATTAGTTGTCATTTCTTCATTTCTAAAATCTCATTTATCCTATAGCAGTGGCAGGAAATCTGTGACAACAGGATAACTAAACTTCAAAATTGCATGTCTTTAGTCCTCCATCTGATCCGAACAAATTAAACTTGCTCTTGTCAGAAAAAGGGACTTAAACCAATCTTCATAAGTACAGTATGACAATTTTTTAGTCAAGTCTAACCTCATCTTAAGATACCTGAACTTGTTGGTAATTTTTCGGCAATATATCTTTTTTTACATAGTCAATGCCTTATTTTGTCATTAGTAAGCATAGCGGTTCACTTTTTCCAAGAGCTGTGTGATTGCAATGATTTTTCGGCAATGTATATCTTTTTTACAGCTAGTCAATGCCTTATTTTGTCATTAGTAAGCATAGCTGCTCACTTTTCTTTAAGAGCTGTGATCGCAATATGACTTTGGTTTCTTAATACCATTGCAACAAGTAGTTTGTCTTCTGTAGCTGTCATTATCCAATTGTACAGACATCAGCAATGGTGCTGGTCCAAACTCTTATAATCAGCCAGTTTAATTAAATTCTTCCTAACAGTTTTTTCATTAACATTAAATTCTCTTGCTATTTGTCTATTAGTATATCATTGTAGCCATTAAAAATCAGGAAAAAAGAAGAAGGAAAAAAAAACTATTTTACTATCTTTATAACAAGTTAAAATTGCAATAACCTTTGAACAAAGTTATCTATCAGCATAATCGGGTTTCATTTTAAAGATTAGGGATTTTTACATAATAAAGAGATGATGTCAGGCTTAGTTGGGTGGTTCTAGAATAAAATAATTGGCTGAGACTTTTCCCTTTAAAAAGTGCATAATCTGGTAATGAAATAGCTAATCCAGTTTGCATTATGATCAAAATTAGTATTTTTAATTGATTTGGAAACTTATTTTCAATTGATTTACATAAAGTTATCATTATTATGAAATTCTAATGTTCAAAAGTAAAAAAAAAAAAAAAAAAAGTTATTTTATTTTTTAACGATTTTGGAAGTACCACAACCATATCTATGTTAAACAATAGCTGTAAATTATGTTTTTTATTCTAGTATTTTTCCACATCCAGAAACATGATGTGATATATTTCCTATCTTATAAAAATAAAACACTAAATACAGTACATCATTCTACTATAATATAAAATTTCTACATATAAAAACTATGTTTGTTAAAAATCATGATTTTTAACAAACATATCTTTCCTGAAATAAAACATTTTGTATACTATAGTTAATTCTATTTGATTTCGAGATCATTTTACCTTAATTCAGAGTGGTCAAGTGGCATATTCGATAAGGCCAAATAATTTTGTCTCCGTATGAGAACAATGCTGAAGACTGATTTCATTTCTGGTTCATCAAAGCATGGGTAAGCCATTCGTGCATCAGCGGGAGGGAAAAAACTTGCTGCCATCCAACTACAATACGAACGAAATACAAAAAAAAATAGTACAAATGATTCCTATAGATGCCAAACTGTAGATTATTTACTGGATGAAAGATGAAAAAAAATAGACAATGAATTATACATGTAAAAAATTAAACAAATTAAAAATGAGAAATAATAATGATATATTTGTTCAATATAAAAGCAGTACTAAATTAGAAAACCCATATAGAAAGTCTTCTAGGACAATGCTTATCAAATTGAGGTTTTCAACATGATCCACAATGTATTTACAAATGGCATCATTGTCAGATGTAACAATTTCGTTTTAGGTATTGTATATATTTGACAACTGTACAAATTTTATTTTATATGTAACTAGTTTAAAGCATCAACCCACTCCACCCCCCCCCTCAGGATTCTTAGAACATTTCAAATGAGGATAACCCTGTGTTAACCCCAAGAGTGGTATGTCAGGATATAATGGTTGCTTAAATTTTCTGCTAGGTCCTAGAGAATAACTACACCAAATTTAATCCAGACTGGTCCAATGGTTTAAGAATGTATAGAATGAAAAAAATCCGGTGTTAACCCTAACTTCTAAGGCAGTAGTGGCCAAACGATGGCCCACAGAGGTTTTTGCAATGGCCCATGGCCCAGTCAAGGAAGACTTTTGATTCCTCTATAAAGTTCTTTGTACATAGAGATTGATGCAGATGGAACTTTCCAGTAGAGTAAAGGCTTCTAACCAAAATTTATTTTTCAGAACATGTGTGTGAATGTAATAATAAAAAATATTTACAATGTAATAAAGAGATTAACCAAAAAAATTCTTTCATTTTCTTTTTCCTTTTTGTAAATTTTGATATCGAAATTAAAATAAAATTATGAAAATCAATTTTTTTCTTTACTCTCCCTAAGACTCAAAACCTCTAATTTCATTTAAAGTTGGACAGTTTAGAATAGCTTAGGCTGCTTATTTTATCACTGTAGAGTAGAGAGCTTTAAAATTAAGAACATTTATATTATTGTTTTGGGTGGGTGCCCAAAGGCCATTCTCTGTGATGACTTTTGGCCTGCAACAGTGGTGTGTCCAGGTTTAATGGTAGTCTATATTTTGTTCTGGATCTTAGAGAGTAACTATGCCAAATTTGGGCCCAGGGTTGTCCAAAGTTGATGAGTGTAATGAATGAAAAGNTTCATGTGTTAATCCTAACTTCTAAGCAGACTGTCTGGGATTATGCAGCAGTGGTATGTCCAAGTTTAATGATAGCCTATATTTGTACTAGGTCCTAGAGAGTAACTGCCAAATTTGGCCCTAATAGGTCAAGGGTTTAGGATTGTATAAAAAACATACATACACACAGACATTCAAATTTATATACAGTTGCTATATTTTATATTTGTTTATATCCTATTCAATCTATTTAATTGTCCTATTTCATATTTGTTCTATTTTAAATTTGTTATTTTTTGAAATAAAATAATTAAGGGTAGGCCTATGTTGAAATTTATAATAGTACCTACCTAAAATCCTAAATAAAGGCATTAAATAAATCCCATTTTTTATAGATTCTGGTGTATATGTGTTGGGTGGGGGGAGGTTGGATCTCCTAATATATATTTGAAGGGTGAGGGGATTGTATGACCAGCAAGTTTAAAAAGTAATGTATAGGGTGTAGATATACAACCAAAGTCTTGATGGTTCAAGTCCTTCTTTTGAAATAGATTTGTATTTTTTCTGATGCCTGAAATTTATTTAAGTCTCATACTACCTCTCCCATCTCTTTATTTACTCTTAAGAATGGTTGATTTTTATATCCCATTCTCCCAAATATCACTTATTCCACTCCTTACTCTAGTATGTGTTTATCATATAAAGAAATTCATTCATTCCACATTAAATCTTTGACCAAGAACTGGATAGGACTCCAACTAACATTATTGCCCATATTTGTTATAGGCTATTTGAAGATATATAAGTTATACCCTTTAGAATACTTTCCCCCCAAAAAACACCATTTTCCATATTCATAGTACTAAATTATTAAACCTCTTTCGACCAAATAATATATTTTTCAAAAACGTAAAAGGTTAACACAAAGACATGTCCTGATTAATAAATTAAATTAAAAAAAAAATAGTTAACTTACAGACATACCATTAGCAACATAACAACGAACAACATAAACAATGTGTTAGCCCAACAAATTTATTGGTTCACAGGGTGGCACCACTTGTTAACCAGAACAAAATAGAAACATTACAAGAGAAAGCATTTTGCATTCTGTCTTTTGCTGAGACAATCCTATGTAAAGAATTTTCTTTAATGTCTTTCTAGGTTACTAAAATTTCCTTGAAGCATGTAGAGTTTTACTGGGACTTTGCTGGAAGGCCTGTTGGACAATACCAACATTGCGGTGCATTTTGTCTCAGGAAATGACCAAAGCAAAATGTATTCTCTTGTAAAGTTACCGATTTTGATCTAGTTGATCTATTGACACCACCATGTGACTACTAATAAATTAGTTGAGCTAAAAAAACTGTTTGAGTTAACATGTGGTGGATTCATCTGTTGGAATTTCTAAAGAAAATTGTGTGGTTAACTCAAGACTACTTCAACTGGAGGAACCCTGCTAGTCAACACCTTTTCATTTACCTGTCTGCTAACTAACTAATAGAACCCTTCCAGAAAACGTATCGATGCCTGCCAACAACGAAATGCCATCATTTACAAATGGAAACCTGAAATAGTCAACAAGAACTCTACGCCTTTTTA
>PXIH01S0003183.1:1952-13208 GCA_003024985.2 Euperipatoides rowelli | reverse complement strand
GACAATGTTGTTTTAAGGGTGAGGAGCTAAAGACAATTATTTTAAAAATTTAATTGTAAATAACTTTTTTGTTTTTAATTTGTTTGTTTTTTTTTCTGGTGGAAATTTTTTTTTAGTAAAACTCTTTGAAAATCAATAATTAAAAAAATCTGTTACATTTGACCTTTAATTATCTTAAAAAATAATGTAATTGGAATATTTAGACAAGTAGGCTGTTTTTTAGTGGCAAGATATTTAAAATTCTGTCTGTAGCATTTAAAAAACAATATAATAATGTTCAAAATGTGTTGCCTAAATTCTATTTTGATATCGTACTTAGAATAGAAAAAACTATTCACAAAACTATTTGTTTTGTGAATAGGTTTGAAAAATATGTTAGTTTGGTGAAAGGAGGGGGTGGATTATTCTTTAAAAATTTGGGCCACATCCCCTCTTCCTTTAGCAGTTATTCAGATTAGATCTGCTCTATAGCTCTCAAAAGAGTACTATTTTTATCACTTTGTTCCCCCATCCATAGCTTGTTAGTCTTCATCCTAACCATTGTTGGAAACTAACGATGGCCATGAGCTAATCACAACTGAAAATTTTTATTTTGCGACCAGAAATTTCGAACATTTGTGAAAATTTGCGACTATATGTTTCTGATTTTGTTTCTGAAAATCTCATCGAGACTTCTAAAAAAAAGCAATGGATTTGGTACAAAATTCAAATGAAGACAAATTGAAGTGGGACCTACTGTATAGAATAATACAAACTTTTTTTTTTTTAAAAAAAAGTCATCAAAGAATTAAAACCTTGGCAAATTTATTTTGAAGTCATACCTGTCTACCTTTATTAAACTTTAGTATAATATCACTTTTTTTTTAGCTATATTGATTTTAATTAAAATTGATCACTGTTACAAACAGTGAAGGAGAAAGCGGTATAGGTGGGACACGGTATATAGTGGGACTTTTGCTCCTCCCACTTCCTGTTCCACTTGCAGTGAACATTTAACCTTCAGTAGTGCTGTATGATCTTGCATGTAATGTGTGAAGTTGTTTTCATTGATACACTGTTTTTTGTTTTTCTCAAATTTTATCATGGTTTTAAAAAGTTCCGTTTTTTTTTTAATTTTGTATTTTGTTATAATTAATAAGCTACTGTAGATTTGAATGTGATAACTTTTTCTTATTTCTTCCATCGTTTTTGAGTAGCATGAAACCAATTACAAGTGTCAAGTTTAAACAGTTAGGGAAAAATTTTAATTTTTTTTTTTTTTTACACATGGTATATAGTGGGACAAGTTCTTGTGGTACAAGGTGGGACACATAGGGTACATAGTGGGATTTCGGTACATAGTGGGACAAGTTAATTTTATTGTATTTTAGCAATTAAAATTTTTATTTTAGTGAGATAAAACATAACAACAAAGACTACAAGGGTAAATGGGTTAAGGGAAAATGGTCACAAGAGGATAAAATGAGTCACAAACAAAATTAAAATAAGCCAGCTCTGATGGGTATGTCAGCTACATTATTTAAATTTATTATGGTACTCACTTTGTTATAGTTACAAAATGTAGCATTTTTTTCATTTACTGAAAGGCTTTCTTCCCATTTCCCCCTCTTTATTGAAATATTTTCTTACCATTATTACGTTTTTATTGGAACAATTTTCCCACCAAAACAACTGAATTATGCAAGCGCCTACTAACAGCCATTCACATCTTTGTTTTCTTTTCATTTGTAAGGAAATTAAATTGTATTGATCCTTTAGCTTAAGGCAGTGTTTCCCAACGTGGGGCCCACACTCCACAGGGGGGGGGGGGGGCAATTTTTGAAATTTGTAATTGTAAGAATATTTTTTAAAGCAGTACAGATTATTACCGAAAGTCTCTGAACTTTTTTTTTTGCACGACTTTTATAAAATGTTTGTTTATTTTTTTTAAAAAATAACATTAAAAAATAGAGGAAATCTTAATCTTGTGTCGTTCATAATGAACGACTCGTTCATGAACGAACCATCACTATTTAACATTAAACGTGACATAAACGGAGCTGCACAATTCTGCAAGTCAAAGCCGCCTGAGTAAGACACTGAACTGTGTATTAAGTGGTTAAAACTGTTTAAAATTTGGTTTCATACCCGCTGTCCACGATGAGCAGTCACCTTTTTGTCTTTTATGTTACATAGGGAGGCATAAGATTTTAGAAAGGCTTAGGTGGGGCATGGCACAAAAAAAGGTTGGGAAACACTGGCCTAAGGTATTGTACAGTTGGTTTAAGTTGGCGATCATTTTTAAATAAAATTGTATCAAAATTAATTTAAAAATAAATAAAAAAATTACAGTAAGTTTTGATACAATTTTAATTAGAAATGTTCTCTTGTCTCAACCCTACTCATACTCCAAGGTAAAGGACTGATAGAATTTCATCTCCTTGTAACTGAAGGAAACCTAAGCTGTGCGCAGCGTCAATAGGCACTTGGAAAATTATTGTCTGCTAGTTTCTGTTATAATTGATGTTGAATGCTAGCTTGACAAGTTGTCTACATTTTCACTTTCAGGATCACGAATCTTAAAATGTTATAATTATGTAGGCTTAATTAAATTACTGTAATAAATAGCTATAATTGACTGATATCCTAAAAAATACTGAATATATTACAAAAAAATGACATTATATAATAGGCTTAATGTATGCTCTACTGGAGGCTATATGATGAAAATGTTTGCTGGCCTATGTGGAAGAAATAACTGCCAGCGATAATGAAGCTATGTTTGAATTGTGTTCACAACACCATTGTCCCACTATATACCATATGGTGTTCCACTTAATATCGGCCCCGGTATAAAGTGGGACAGATGGCACACAGTGGGACATCACCAGTTTTCACTAGTAAAACTAAATTTAAATATCTAAAAAAATATATATATTAAACAGATAGTGAAGTCCATAGCTACATATTGCTATAACCACTTGGATAATTCAAAACATTTTCTAAATATTCCAGTTTTAAGAAATCTGTCCCAAAATATACCGCTCTCCCCTAATTAAAAATGTAAAAATATCCACAAATATTCTAAATGGTCCAAAAGCATTTAGTTTGAAATTAATGATTTCAGTTTTGTTGAACTTCAACGTGAATTGCATTTGTTGATTTTAATTTTGACTCATGGTCTTGTAGGTCCAGTAGCTAGGAACAATATAAACAAATTGAATTGTAGATTAATGAATGAGATTTGCATTGTTCATAACATTAATTTTTTGTTAAGCAATTATCTGAACCAATATACATTATACTCATTATTAGAGTTGTTAGAGATTTTTTTTTATATAATTTTAATGCTTATTACAGTATAGTGTTAGTCATGAGAACTTTAGCTAATCCTGGTAAGACACAAATATATTTTAACTATGTTTTTATTGATTATGAATTAACATTTTATTATTGTTATTATACGTAGTATAAATACGAAATTAAATTCTGTATCAACCATCATAATTCCCCCCCCCCCTTCCCCATTTATTCTGAATAATTTAACCTTCTCGATATGCATTTTGGGAAGGCTTGGTTTTTTTGTTGTTTTTGGTGCGCCATCTTGATTAGTGTATGGCTTTACCTGACCTGTGTAAATTAATCATAAATAAATGCTGATTTTAAAGTTTAATTTGCTGATAAGTTTTATAGTTATAGTTAATTAGTTTATCTAGTACACGTTGAACTGTTTATCATATGCTGATTGTGAATTTTTAGTGAGGATTTGCATTGGATAGAAATTCAACCCAGTCTTTAGCATTACCATCTATATTTTTATTGTTTTATAAATAGGATGTTAATATTTTCATATTTCTATTTAGCTTATACTGTGTATTTTTTTTTTTAAAATATGACATGAACATTAATTGTAGATCAATTATATAGCCTATAGTATGGGAAATTAATAATATATAGTTTGTGGAAATCTAACCCAACTATATTTCAGTCATTTCAATTAAAAATATGCGAGACTCTGATGTCTTGCTGGAGCAGTTGGCAAAAAGACAGACTGCCAACTCAGACATTATGGGTTCGAATCCTACTTTGGGTTTGGACATCATGTAATGTTTTTAAAGAAAACAAAATCCTGTTTTCTTTTTAACATTTGTGTGTGCATTTAAGTCTTATGTTAGAACATTACAATTTCAGGTATTTAGTTCCATTTAGCTTTTGTTTAAAAAAATTATAACATTAATTATTGCAATCATAACATTTCAAGCAAACAAAAATGGGTCAAAGTGAGATTCTGTAACAAAGACAGTGAGTAGGCAATTGATATTATAATTGTCTTTGGAATTAATATTTCTTAAAAAAAAACAAAAAACCTTATAATTAATTTTAATAAAAGTCCATTTTTAAAATGTGATATAAACACAAGAATTTAACAAGTTGTTAAATTCTATTATATACTGTAAATTATGATGAGTATAAGATAACTGTTGCCCTCTACCCCTCTTCATAATTAAAAGCGAGTCAATAAAGTTTGTATTTTTCTTTTTTAATTAGAGTGATGCCGATATAGATAAATTTGTCTATTTTTTTTTCTTTAAATTTAAGGAATACTTGGAAACAAGAGCTACGACGGTACTGTACATCTTGCTTAAAATATTTATTGTTGACATTCTAAAATTTATTTTTACGGCAGCAGCCTGTTATGGCGTATGAGATCCTGCGGCAAAAAAACACACTGCAGGTGGCATTGCCTCAATTGCAGTGAGGTTTCACGAGGCTTGTTACTGTATATGCATTAATCTTTAAATATTTTTTTTATTACAATTCAATATGCATCCAGGTGTTATAAGAATCATCTACAAGCTTTTTTGTTGTTTTTATTTTTAATATCGACATTCAGAAATTTTCCTGCAGTACTGCTGTGCTCTTAAATATGAGTATATTATGCATAGCTCACCTTTCACCTCCTTCTCCCCAAACATGCATGTCTTTTATACAACTTCCCTGCTTTACTATGTAAACTTGTCGCTTTATCTTTTCAATCTAAAATAACTTCTTTTTTTTTTTGTATTTGACAGGGCGCTAAGAGTAGTAGGAAATCAGTGATAGCTCAGACAATTGTATTTCTCATCATTTGTAGAAGAACTTTATATTCATAATTTGCTCTTTAAATTTTTATTCATGGACAGGCCTTACTTACAAGTTGCCCTACTTGTCTAATAGAGCAATTTCTTTATATTTTTAACATTCAAACCAATACTGAACCCTAATTCATTGGTATGAATCTATAATTAAGCCCAACCCTAATCCAGATAAAAGTGAATCAATAATTTCCCATTTTTATTGGAATAAAGACAGCTGTTGAATGTAAGCATTTTGGTTGGTTAGGGCATAATAATTTTAGTGATAGCCAAGATTATAACACTTTATCCCAGTGGAGTTAAATAAAATAAAATTTCATAAAATAACGTTGATTAAAAAATATAAAGATTATAATAAATCTTTTCGCAATCATTAAAATTTAGTGTTTTGGGGGGTTGATTGCTTCATTCATCTCATATACAGTACTGTATGTTATGACTTGGTGTCCAGTATGGCGAAGTGACCGAATAATTATGTTGAATTGTTGAATTAATTTTATTTTGTAAGAATGTTCATCTAAAAAATTAATTTAAATAATTTTACAGAATGCTAATAATATTGTAGCCAATTTTGGAAAAATATTGGTACATTAATTGATCGAATATTGAGAACACCCACCTTCCTAATATTATTGTGAGGTCTCTTTACAGTTTACTGTCTACTTTATGATCAACACAAAAAGTAATTATTATAACATAATTTGCAATTTATTTTTCTTTCTTCGTTGTTCTAGGATGCCCAAGAATTGCCACCTAAGAAAAAAAGGGGATCATCTCACTTAACAGAGAACCATACAGTAGTTGATGATGATCTTATTAGCTCGACTCCATTGACCAAAAAAGGAAAGGGTAAAGGTGAGAAAATATCATATCTGTCAGCAAATTTTGAAATAAATAACATTGGCTAATTAACCAATGAGTCCAGGAAGTAATCTGGGACTTCGCAATAGACAAAGTTCACTGATTACGGATTAGGGATTGCTTCTTGCCTGTGAGAGCAAGAGCCAATGCCTAACCTAATAATTAGTTTTGCCGTCAGATTAGAAAATCCCCCTGCAAAACATAAGATAGTCAGAAATGGCAACTAAGCATGAGAAAAGACTATTACACGAGATTATATTCATAATGTATATTTTATTTATCATTATATTTTTATCGGACAAGAGATATGACATTTGACAATAATAACAGTAATGGCCAATAAATTATATCAGTAAGAATAATAATTATATTTGTGTGCTACCCCTATTTTTATAATATTATTAGTGTGGCAGTAATCAGTAAGGAAATGTTCAGCTTACCCTATGGTTTTGTTCATCTGGCACATTGGTTTGGAATAAGGCTGCATCTGCTTCGGTATCTGGATCTGGCCTATCACTCCCTGACTTATGGTTTGTGAAACTAAGAACAAAGTTCTTACTTTTATAATATTATAATTTACAGCAGAATGCCGTTACTAACTTAGCTAAGTATGTTTTGTATCGGGTTTTTCCCAAGCATAGGCTGTGAGAGATAAGCCTCCCTTGGTTTATTTTGTACTGTAACTGAGTATATAACTCAGGCTGGAACTAGGCTGAAGTGGCAGGGTCTTTCTCCCTGGCTGGAACATCTTGAATAAACTGATTGTGGCCTTCAGGTGTGTAAATAGTGCCCCTGTGACATACGCGGCGGTGGGGAGGGGGGGGATGCACACATTCGCAAGCCCCCCCCCCAAAAAAAAAAATATTATTTATTTGTTTTATTTATTTTTAAATACAAATCTCTTATTTAACAACAAGGAATCTGGGGGAACATAATTTGATGAATTAGATTCTGCTTATAATTAACAGTAACAGTAACTGGCGCAAGGCATGGACATAAAAATAAAAATACATGATTCTTATTCCGCCCGTTTCCAGGCCTACATGATATAAATAAAATAAAACAAATGCACATAAGGAACTATCGTACCGTAAAGCCGAACAGATAATTTTATTTTTATAATAAACTAATATATTATCAATGTATTCTTTATTATTTTTTCTCTTACGGCAAATTAAATGAATTAAGGCTAAATTTGTAAATCGTAATGATCAACCAAGCCATTATTGTACTAGTGCAAGCGTTTCCCAATCGCAATTTCAAACGCAAGTTTGCTTGAAAGTTAGTGTATATATGGATGTTTTTTTATTTTATANATGGTGCTCTTGTATGGATACCCCATGGATTTCTTTCAAAGTGATAAAAAAGTCAAAATGCAGTGATCGCGCTCTTGTTCAGCGATGGCGCTATATACCTATGTTTTGACAAGAAATAGGGGGCGCCCTTGCTTGGTGTGGCGCTCTAGGTCGGCATTCTACGGTATTTATTTTATAAGAAACATTTTAATTATCTATTTGTCATTTGTCACTAATTTTAATTTGATGCAATCTTAAAAATGATAGAATGCGTAGTAAATATTTTTACATTATGTAAAAACACAACCCATTATTTAATGGGCTGCAGATGATCCGTATACCGCGAGGTAGGCCAATCTAATTCAAGTACAACATAGGGCTCCGCTGCGCTATGTGTATGGATACCTGCCGATGCACATCTCCAGCTGCAGGTAACCAAGTGGATTAGAACATTTGACATACACCTTTGGAAATTAATCCTTTTAATATCTTGGATCATCTGCTAACTAGAAATTTTTATTAGAATCCTTTTTTTTTTTTAATTTTGTTATGCCTAAAACAAAATATAATTAGATTATAATTATTTTGGGCATTACATTCAAATGTAATGATGGCTCATCCGTCGGTTCCAAACATTCTTTCAAAGGAGCTATCACCAATTTTTCCTGAGTTGGACGAGTCACTCGTGGAAATGAAACTATCTGATTTCATCCATTGTTGTATGGTCGAAGTTTACTGGCTCATTCGGCATATCTGGTCATTCAAAGTAGGGTTTGATCTGCTGTGTGTGTGACGGTTGCCAAATATCTGGTTATGAATATATTTTAGTTCGCAATTATTCAATGATGTTATTCAGGATATCCGGAAGGGACCCTGATACCTAGGACTTAGCTTCGCTGCCATCTTCCTGGGACCAGATGACGGAGTGAAATCCTTGATCTTGACCAAGTCCCCCTCCTTGAAAGGATGGTTTCTTCTCTGGGAATAGTACCTGGCTTGCCTCATGGCCAATGCCAGTTTTTTTATTCGCAAGAGAATGAAGAAGACCAATCCTCTCTGAGGGAAGTTTGGTCATAATCGATGGATTCTTCATCAGTCTCGTCTGGGGAAGTCTAGGTCGCACCCAAAGATGAGAAAGCAAGGTGATTCTCCAGTGCTTTCTTGGGGCGCGCTTCTGATTGCAAACAGCAATTTATTTATATGTTCGTTCCAAGTATTATGCCTCCCTTCCAGATATCACCTAATTAATGATTTCAAGGCTTTTATTGTCTGTTCCGTCTGGTTAGCTTCCTGGTGATGAATCAAACACTTATGCTGAATGTTTGTGGTACGGTACACCATAACGGTTATACGACGTCCATCAGCTTGTCCGATGCCTACTTTGCAGTAGCATCCCTTAAGGGGAATGCTTCAATCCATTTTGTGAAGAGGTCAATAAATATAATTACATATTTATTCCCCTTTACTGAATGTGGCAGAGGACCAATGAAGTATCGTGATGAACTCCATTGGCCTCTCCGCCTGGATTGATTTCATGACCCCAATGGGTCTTCTACTGCTTGGCTTCATTAATTGGCACGTCGGACAGCTTTGGACATACTGCTTCACAGTTCTGAACATCCCAGTCCAAAAGTATTGGCTTTTAACCCGATTCATGGTTTTGGTGATTCCCATGTGGCCCCCCAACAATGAGTCGTAAAATGACTTTAGCACCCTTGGAATTTATGACCTTGGCAGCAACAACCTGTATTTCCTATTTCTTCTATGTAATTTATCATCTGGTTTATGGAAGTACATTACATTATTCACTAAAACTAATTTTTCACTTTTTTTTTAAAAAAAAAAATTAATTTTGTTGTTTGCTGCACAATGTATTTTTTTTTTCAATTTAATTAAAAAATTAAATTCCCCATCATCCTCCTGAAGCTTTTTAACCTCTGAAACTTTTGCAAGTTTGAGTTGTTTGTAGCTTGCGATGATGATGAGGGAGTGCTTGACATTAACAGTGTTCTATTCTCGGCCAGAGAATTAACCGGGGGAAGGGGCGAGCGAGATAAGGCATCAGCCACAACATTCTCTTTGCCTGGCTGATGTTTAACCTCGTAGTTGAGATTTTGGAGTCGAAGGCTCCATCGTCCCAACCGCCCATGTGGATCTTTGATGGACCTTAGCCATACAAGGGCGTTATGGTCAGTTATTACNGTAAATTTCATACCCTCAAAATATGGTCTGAAGTTCTCAATCCTAAATAGAATATCCAGACACTCCTTTTCTGAGGTACTCCACTTATGCTCGGTATCGCATAGGCAACTACTGAATTTTTGTGTTCAGCACTTGTCTGACTCATCATCGCACCTACCCCGACATCACTAGCATCCGTGGTAAGTACAAAAGGTGGAGAGTAGGTTGGATATGCTAAAATTGATTGATTTGTCAATTTATTTCTTAAATTGACAGCTATTGTTACACCTATCAGACCATATGAATTTTGCATTCTACTTTAACAAACTAGTTAAAGGTTTTGCTATAGTAGCAAATTGAGGGATAAATCTTCTGTAATAACCGGCCATGCCCAAAAACCTCTGGACATCTTTCTTAGCCGCTGGGACTGGGTATTTGGTAATGGCATCGGTTTTACTTGGGTCGGGTTTTATGCCATCAGTTGTTATTAAGTAACCTAGTGCCTTCAATTCGCTAACACAGAAACTACATTTTTCCTTATTTAAAGTCAATCCTGACTTTCAGGACTGAAAAAATTTCTTTTAAATTGTTTCTGTGTTGCTCTCTACTGGCACTAGTGACAATAATGTCGTCCAAGTAAACCACACATGTTTTATTAACTGCCTCAAGACATTTTGCATAACGCACATAAAAGTGTATGGACGTTACACAACCCAAATGGCATTCGTATAAATTCATACTTGTTATGCGTGGTGAATGCCGTTTTGTGAATGTCTCGGGGATTAACTTAAATATTCCAATACCCAGACCTAGCATCTAGTACGGATAAAAATGGCTTGTGTGCCAAGAATTCCAGACTATCATCGATTCTTGGAAATGGGTACGTTTCCTTTATAGTTATGTTTAATTTCCAGTAATCCACACAAAAACAAGAATTTTTATTTGTCTCAATGTAGGAAAAGCTACATTGAGGCAAACACTATGTAGCTTTTCCTAACGATCTCATTGTCAAGCATCTCCTTGATTAGTCTTTCAATTTCTTGTCATTTAGCTGGACTTGCACGATATGACCTAAGATTAATAGGCCTATCGTGCTGCAGGCGAATATTCATCAACTAATTCAGAGATAGCTTTGGTTAACAATGGTGATTTATTAGAATTAGACACAATGGGCTTTGTCTAAATCGCTTGGATATGTTTTTATAACGATCCAACTCACATTGTCCAAAATCAACATTAGTTTTATAGGTTATTCTTTTTACATTTAAAAAAATTTTATTCAAAATTTTAACCGGTTTTGTGCTGTTTTGGCATTGATTTGAAAATTTTGTAGGAAAATAAATTAATTTTTTTTTCCTTTTATAAAGGTGAGGTTATTAAGTTTTTGCCTGTATTAATTACAAGGCTAAACATATGGATGAAATCAAGGCCTAAAATAAGCCTGTAATTAAAGCTTTTAATAAAAACAATTTTTAGTATTTTTGTTAGGCTCCCTAGAGTGACAGGCACATCAAATATAGTTGTTGACACAAATTTTTCATTGTTTGCCAGAATCAGCCCATTTATATCCTTATTCCAAGGTGTACATTCAAGTTTTAACTTGATAAAATGGCTGGCTAATTCATTACCAACTATACTGATGTCACTGCCTGTATCTAGGAGCCCTAGAGAATAAATATTTTTCAGTTTAATTTTCAGACAATATTTATTTTTAAGGGGTCACGAGGGTCGAGAAAACTTTTTTTTCTGTAATTGTTCTACGATATTGAAACTTTATATACAAAAAAGGTATATTAAGCCTATAA
>PXIH01S0003176.1:18433-29821 GCA_003024985.2 Euperipatoides rowelli | reverse complement strand
AAACCTACTGTCTGCAGCCATTTACTGTATATTATTTTATGTTTACAAATAGCAACATTTAAAATTATATTCTGTAAATTAACATACTGTATTTATATTGATTAATTATTATTTAGAAAACATAAAAATATATTAATTAGGCATTTAAATGTTATTAAACTGAAAAAGAAAAAGGAAATATTAGCCTAATATTTCTCATTAAGACATTTTTAAACGTCTTTCGCAAAACTGGAACTGTCTGTGAAACCGGCAATAAACGTCTTCCGCAAATAAGGGGTTAATAGTGTAAATCTCTTCAACAAAAATTGCCGCCAGTAGCCTAATCAGTTGTGACATCTTGCTTGAAATGATTAATTCATTACCTTTATCGCCTCAAAAACTTTCCCTATTCCATGTCCAGAAGATTTCTTTTCAACATCTTTGAAATCTCATCTCCCTGTAACTGGTACAAATACAAAGAGTATTAAGATTATTGCAAAATCTTATTTAAATTTTAACGTTCTCTTGTTTAGTGAAAAACTGTTACCTGTTTTATTTGCAGTCCTAGTTTTTAATATGATTCTACACTACATATGTGTTTATGATAATACTCATTATTCAAATATAAATGTTTATATGGTTTTGACAATGTTGTTAGTGTGAAGAATATAATCAAGCTTAGTAGCCTATGTGTTTATTTCTGAAGAAAGAAAATTCAAACATTGTTTTAATATGGATAACAATTTTGTTTATTTCAATTTTTGTACAGCAAGTGCCTGTTCATGAAACATTTATTTGAACATATCAAGAAATATATTTTATCTGAAAGTCTCAAAATAAAAATGTGTTTATTTTTACTATACTTTAACAGCTTATTAAAGTAATAAGATTATTTTAAAGTCGATTTTTTAGTTGTCAATCATTTTCAGTACAGCATGGTTTTTTCACCATTTTATTCTTTGTTCTACCCTGGCCCTATCTGGTTATAACCTAACAATAAGCACACAAAATAATTATGCATGTGATAAAAATGACATGGCAGGGAAACGGTGCTTTACGTGGATATAAGGCTATATCTAAGAGGAATACAAAGATTCCTGGTGTTCGATACATATGACGATTTGACGAATAATCAGAACTATATAATATAAAAGCTATTAATGGTAATATTAATCTGGTGGAGTCAGGGAGAGTGATAAATGCAACTGGGAAAGGAGAATTACAGGGAACATAAAATCTAATGGAATTGAATAAAATGTAGCCTATATCTTAAAAATGCATTTATGTTCCTAGGTTGAGTAGTAATTCATCTGTCGGAGAAATGACAAATCATGGAAACAAAGTAGAATTTAATGTTAGAGTGATGATAATAAAAATTAGAGAATAATAGTAAAATCTAAGCTTAATGAGGATATTGTGAAAATAATAATTTTTAATCCAGAGATAGCATGTGTCAGAAGTGTGGAGAATACGGAAATAAATATAAATTATGGCATGCTAGATTGGGACCAGTTGATGAATATATTCAAAAATAGTGATATCATGCGAGGAATGCAGTGTTGGACAAGACCAGGATTATGAGGAATATGAACACTGAATCTTTGATAAAGTGAGTATTAAGCCATTTAAATCTGTTCGGGGAAAGTAATAATATGGTGAAAAAGCCACTAAAGTTGTTTCACATACAGTAGATTTATGTGGGCCGATACCTGTGATATCTCGTGGTATTAGGTACGCATTTGTAGTAGTTGATGCAAGGAGCAGAATGATTTTCATTCAATTATTGAAGTATAAAAGTCAAGCATTTGATATGTTTACGAAAATCAATGGTTAGAATGGAAAATTAAAATCTTAAAATGATCAGAGTAAGAAGTGATAAAGGGGGTGAATTCCTAGGACAGAAATTTCTCAAGGTATTTGAGAGAGATGGAATTAAACATGAATTAACAGTAGCGCATAGCCCACAAGGCAACGGGACAGCGGAAAGGGCCAATCAGACTAGTGGAGTTTCTAGGACCATGATGATAGATGAAAAGTTGACTTGAATTTTGAGGTGAAGCAATCATTATAGCTGTGTACATAAAAAATATCCATACTGTAAAGCAAATGTCACACTTATGGAATTATGGAGCAAGAATAAAGCTACTGTGAAATATTTATGATTTGGATGTATCACAGATATATATATATATTATACAGAAATATAAGAAATAAATTTTAAGCCTAAAGCAAAAGCAGGAATATTTGTAGGTTATTCCAGAACAACAACATATTACTATTACTTACTTAGGTTTATTTATTTGAAAGACTAACAAGTCACACAATACATTTGAGCAAACAAATCAGGCTCAATGTACAGTATAATGAAAAATAATTTTCTTTATAAATATACTCTCTGGCCCATGACGGATNTGAGAGTATTTACATTGTATTCCAAAATAAAAAATAATTGGTAAAAAAATTAAAAGTTTTATATACAAAACGAAAAGTTAAACCATAAAGTCCATCCAGATTGATTAAGGAAAAAATAGATTAAACCCGTATGTATGTAGGCTATCCATATGAAGTATGTGCTGCTCAATATTTGATAAAAGATAGATTTCAAATTAAAAGTTGCTGATCTATGGAACTGTTTATGAATATATGATCCGAACAAATGGTTATAAACGTTAGGAAAATGACATGGTATGCAGAGATGTAGTAGGCCAATCTTGAAGTATCCTCGAACAAACCGGAATGATGAATAAATAAAAACAAAAATGAAAAAGAGAAAATTAAACTCCTGGTAAAATTCTCTTTAAATTATAGAAATGGAAATATGCTTATCCAAGCAGAAATATACGTCTCTTTCTGATAAGATTCAAAGATGACATATACGATATAACCTAGCATATATACCAACTACTGGAAAAGTTGAGGGAAAAAACCCATAAAATTTGATGAGCCTAGAAACTGGAGGAAATTACTGAGGTAAATAGGCATACGGTAATAAGAAATTATGAATATAACATACATAATTTGTGATAATGATACTGAAAATACAAATATAAATAGCATGGATCATTAAGTTATACAGATGTGAATGAAATGACAAGAAGAGAACAACAGTTGACAGGATGAAAGTGAGCAAGAAACAGATGAAAATAGAATGGAACCAAATGTAATGCAACTGCCAGAGAAGAGGAAAGCCGAAAAGAACTAAAAAGGGAGTAGTTGCAAAAAAAGAAGAAACGGTAAAAAGATAGAGAAAGAGAGACTCAAAGAATTAGGGGCGAGATCATCATTCCCTTTCACACGTAGATTATTAAGGATTTGGGAATTTATTCTAGTAATTTCACTTTTTCTCATCGCATTAAACTTAGTCACTAGGGTGGCAAGATCACTGGGATTGGTTAGGAAACTTCTGAGCATTTTAAACGTAAGCTCTTTATATTTTTTACTGTTTTGTTTGACCCATACTTGAAATTGTTCCCCTATTTGGGCTTACTGTATGAGGAGGATGTTGAACGAATCTAGTTTCACTACTTAAAATGTATTTCTTATAAGTTCACACCCAAGTACCATTGCCTTTCATATTTTGAATACAGACAATTCTTTCAATTGCATTCTATAGGAGTACGTAGAATCTTCTTTGATTCTAATTTATTTAATGGTACTCTTGATTGTCCAAATCTATCTTCTGTAGTTTTTCACTCTTCTAGTCATTTAATTAAGTCACCCGATCAATTCCTCATCCCCTCATTTATTAATTCATTTCATTTACATGATCCAATCATAAGCTCCTCCATTCGTTTTAATATACTGCGCATGCGTCAAGTATAAGAAGTCCCAAAATATCGAGCCCTAATAACTTATATTTTTGTTTAATTTCAGGCCTCAATAAGCCTTTGAAAAAGTCAGGACAGGGAAAACACAGTTTAGTGAGAAGACTAATGTAAAAAATAGGAGCAGGGTAGGAAGATAGGTTAGGGAAAAAACTTTGAAATAATAGTGGCAATGCAGAAGATAGAAGGCTACTACAATGGCGGCCTCTTCAAAAACATAGACGCCAAACCACGCAAACTCAGCAATGGTAGCTACAACAGGCAAAAAAGTGGAGAAGGCAACAAGAGACCAATCAAAAGAGGACAAATATAGAGGTTAAGAAGATAGCACTAAAATGGAATGAAATGATCACATGGAGCCCTATACTCTAACCAGATGTTGATGCTATGAAGATGGTGGAACAAACAGATGCCTTAAAGAAAGAAGAGGACTTTAGATCACTAGGGGAGAGAATACCATTTTTTTTTAAAAATTAACTCATTATAATTTAATCACTAACAATATTCTAAACTTATAATTATATTTAAAACTAATAATATCTAACAAAAGTATTTTAGATGATTTTAAATTAAATTGAAAATTAGCTAGAGACTAATAACTAATATTCTGTACTCTATTTACTATTGATTATAAGATTGCAATATATTAATCCTTAACAAATCATCATTATTTTACATATAATTTTTAAACTAAATTTAAAATTAAATTAAACATATTTTGCAATAGTGATAACTCATAGTTTAACTAATGCACGTTTCAATATAGTAGCCTAATGTAGATTGAATGCGAAATAAATCTTATATACTGTATATTAGACTATTCTTATAAAATTTTGTGTTAACTAAATTGTGTATTTTTGAATTGTAATTCCTTAATAGAGAGTTTTCTCAGTATTTTATTTCAGAGAAGCCTAAATTAACCCAATCAAATGGAAATTTGCGGTTTAAAAAAAAAAAAAACGTTAGAATTTAATAACAGTACCTTGGAGTAATAGTTGCCTACTTTTTATGGATAGACACCCATTTAATTCTTAAAGTTCTGGTAGCAAACATCTTACTACCATTCTATAATAAAAAATAGGCGCCTAAGCTCTAATATAAAACACGTGGAAAATGACGCTAGTATCCTACTATTGAAATTTAATAAAGCGCCTGCATCTCAGAATCAACAGTGTCCAGATAACACTAGACAAATCATGGATGATCTTCATTTAAATTAAAATTGGAAAGCACAAGGCCCATATTGGAGGATTTAGAATAAAGCACAGTTTGACAGCCACAGAATTCAGCCATCTCACACAGAAGTGATTAGAGAAAAAGCCTAAACTAAAATGGTAAAGAGCCTTGAAACCTATATTGAAGCGCAATCAAATCTCTCTGCAAATAATTAAATTAATATCTATTAAAATGTTAATTTCATTTAATGTTCTTATAATAATTAGGTTTTATTAAATTATAGCAAAGACGTCTGAACATAGAACAAATTAATATTTTAATGATTTGACAATCAATTATCAAACATTATCAGTGCTTCCTCATTATTATTTATACTAATTTTAGATGTAAAAAAGTAATCATTTGAATATTGCAAAATTTAAAAATAAATAGACGTGCAAAATTAAAAATGGGAGGAAATAAAGGGCCAGCTGATTTAAATCTTATCTACATTAGTAGCCTAAGCACAGTAAGTCTAAAAATAACATGTTACTGGTACACTTGGAAGGTACACAGGGCAGAGTACAGAGAAATCTAATTAAAATACTATGAAGAAACAAATACTTAATATTTTGAATAGTAAGTTATTGGAAAGTTTAGCAAACTTCTTATATCGGTGCTATAACAGGCATTAAATACTTAATAAACTTGGTAAATTAGATATTGAGGAAGCACTAGATCGTCAATAGGGAAGCCACTACTGTATGCAAAAGGGAGGGGAAAGAAGAAGAAATGGGAGATAATATCCTTTAGAGATGAGGCACACAATGAAGAGGAGAAGAAAAAAATAATAAAATTAACTACCCTACCTTTAGTTAATGATTGAATCTCTTTAAAATTTTGTATAAGGGACAGATGATTAAGATGAAAAGGAAGAAGCAGAAGAACAAGAATAGAAGCCAAAAACAAAAAGTAGAACTAGTACAAGAAGCAGAGGAATAAGCAGAAGCAGATTAATAAGAAGCAGAAGAACAAGAAAAGAAGCAGAGACATGTGTGAATGTATAAATTCCAATTCCCTGGGTTGTCTAGGCATGATTGTCTGACATTGCACCAAACCCTCCCCTACAGGCCATGTGGACTGCCTACTGCCCTTGCACAAAGGTATAGGTCGCCGAAAGGCTCCTGTGCAGTGGTCCTGATTCTGATCTTTCCTTTACTCCCCTATTTAGAATTTTGTAGTTCTTGCCTCCAAGCTTTCACAGACCTATTGAGCTATGAAAACATTTAATACTTTAACAACTAGGGTTTAACATCGGTACAAAAAATCATTATCGGTAACCAAAATTATCATTCATTATCGAATCGATAANTACCGATTATTACCGAACTTAATATCATAAAAAAAATATTATACTTTACCATTATTAAAAAAAAAAAAAAAACTTAAAGATAAAATAATATTTTCTAACGAAAAGGAAATGCTTAAGATCTATTTTTAAAAAATCTAATTTCACACTTATTAGTATTGTTACGCTATAGGCCAAACATTGGAAAAAGGGAGAAATCATAAGCATGCACCCTAGTCCATATATTAATATATTTTAAGCATTTATATAAAAGGACATGTTTGCCAAAATATATACCAAATATAGGCCATTTGTTTGAAATGGAAATGCTTAAAAATCTAATTTCAGAATTATTAGTAGACTATTGTTACGCTATAGGCCAAACATTGGAAAAAGGGAGAAATCATAAGCATGCACCCTAGTCCATATATTAATATATTTTAAACATTTATTATATAAAAGGACATGTTTGCCAAAATATATATACCAAATATAGGCCATTTGTTTGAAAAGGAAATGCTTAAGATCTATTTTTAAAAATTCTAATTTCAGAATTATTAGTATTGTTACGCTATAGGCCAAACATTGGAAAAAGGAAGAAATTATAATCATGCACCCTAGTCCATATATTAATATNTATTATTATGCTTTATATCATAATAGATCAAAAGATATAAAAAAAAGCGTCTGAAAGATAACCTTGAAAAATGCTTAGACAGGCAAAGGGTTAATTTGCTGATTTTTTTTTTACGCAATTGTAATATTTTCTATATTACTTTTACAGTAGACTAATCTAATAATTTTATATTCTTGTTCATATTTTTATTTTTCATATATTTCTATTGTTTTGTCCTTTAACTGAATATAATTTGTCAATCATCATATCAAAACTTTAAATGGTCTTATCAGACAGTGGGGTTTTTTAATTAATAAAAATAAACTTCAGCCTACAATACATACTTCCAAAATTTGATTCAAATTCATTAGAACAATTAAGCAAAATCTGAATATTTTTAATTTTCTGCTACCTACTACCCTTATTTGAATAGATCTAATAGATTATAACATCTAATTTACTTTCTTTTTAAGATGTGTCAATTCTTCCATCGAGCATAGAAATACCAGTGCCTCATGTTGAACAGATAAAAAACTGGGACTGTGGCTTAGCCTGTATTCTTATGGTGCTCAGGTAATATTATTTAGTATAAATATTTTACTTAAATGTATACAAAGGGGGAACAATTTAATTTTTAAAAAAAAAATGTTAATTTTTCATAGGTATTCCTTAAATGACAGTTCAGTATTAGAATGTTTCCAAGCAATCTGTCAGATGCAAGGAATCGAAGAAAGGTAGGTGAAATTAATTACCATACCTTATTTTGTCTTAATAGCCTTTTCTATTCAGCTGTCTGTCTGACAGTATATTGAAGAAACATTTTTTCTGTTTGGATAAGTGAGTTTACTTTAAATTTCACACATTTTTTTTTTTTCACAACCTGAGATTTTTTTTTTACAATGAGAAAGACTTAGTAAAATCATTTTTTAAGTTGGCTTCTTAAATGTAACCAGTTTCGGGAGCACAGGGGTGTCCAAGCAATTTTGATTTGGTGCAAAAATTTAGAATTTGTTCGGCACCAAAAATTTTACCTGGTGCCTAGGACTATTTTAATATTTTTTCCAAGCTTCAGAGGTCTCTGGCACCATTTTGCCAATACAATATTTTTTTTAAAAAAATCATCTAAATTCATTTGAAATATTTTATTTTATTCATAATTCTAAAAAACCAGCAGTGCTTTTGCCGGATTCGAACTAGGGACCTTATTTTTTAAAAAAAATCTGGGATCCCTACTATAGCCATAATAGCATTTAGTGGGATGCGAACAGTCTTTTATTCATTTATAACAGTTTAATTTTAAAAACCAAATTCCAGAAAATTACTAACAGTAAATCTGCAGTAGATTTTAATTGACAATCTTAATGTATATTCTACTAATTTAAAATATTAAAACTTAGAACTAAATATAATAAAACAGAACAAAAAATTGATTGTTAATTTAATTTTTAATTTCAATAATGTATGACAATAAAATTGTCTTATTATTTAAATATTAAAGAAAAAATAAGACAATAATAAAAATAAAATGAAACCCGTTTTGATGAGTAACTTTCAAAATAATTATTCTGCTCATCCTCTGACAATTCTTTAACTTGCCTAGACATACTTATGATGTAACTTAAAACAAGTTTAGAAACATCAACAAAAGTTAGAATGGCAGTAGAAAACATAAAGAAGTTTATTTCACAAGAATGAGGTGAAATAAAATCAGGCAACTGAAGTTTATTTCATTTCTTTTTAAAAGTCTAATTAATGGAAGAATGAGACATTTTATTTTGAAAATATACTGTTTTTAAAAAAGGTAAAGATAGAAAAGAAAATAATAAAAAGATCAAATGCACGGTAATTAAAGTTTGTTTAATTTCTTTTTTAGGAATTTAATTATGTAAGGAATGAGACACATTTTATTTTAGAAAATATACTGTATGCATTTTTTTTAAAAAAGGAATTTAGACTTGTAATGGTACCTAAGTATCAAAGTAAACTAAAGGCTATTAATACTAACTTTTCGATCACTATTTAAATAATGTAAATTTTGTAAAATTTACTATTAGGGAATGATGAATATAAATTATTTCTCCTTTATAACTAATCCTCCAATCATTCCGCCTAGAATTCTGGAATAAGGAGCACAACGAATTCAGCTGATCCAGAGTATTTGAGTTTACCAAGTATACCCTTAATTCCCTCCCACCATTCAATAGTATTGGTACGGCAAAGAATAGTATATTAAGAATAAGTACCTTTAATACCATTAAGCATAAACTTATACTGTATATGCCTTTACCCAACCAATATCTCATTGTTTAAGATAATTAACACTTATAACCTATAGTAAAATAAAATTAATATTTTGTACTAGTATCTATTAAGATAAGTCTGGACTAAAAAAAACAGAGTAAGAGCCCTAATCATACAAAAAAAATTATTAAGGTATAATCCTAGGGAATATGTGTTTAGACTAGCCTTACCGAACATGTCTATATGATACCAAATATACTGGCTTACTTACAGAGGATACCAAAGCCTCTATTCTTCAGTACCTAGATATAATGATACTAGATATGTATAGGATAATGTAATATGCTCTGAGAGCAAGAATCTTTTAATATACTGGTATGAGTTAATTTCAAATAAGCTCTAATATAAGATAAACAAGAGTAACTACAATAGTAAATTAAAATGAAGGAAACCATATATCGTGTAAATAAGAAATAGTATCAAAATTTATTAAAAAAAAATAGACAAATTTATGTAAAATATAATGCTACTTATTAGGTATAGCTTATATATAAAAAAAATAAATATATGACTTCAAGATATACAAAATAATTATTTGTATCAAATAATCACTTAAGGAAGCACTACATCTGGGAAGCTAAGAGCTAAAAAAATGAAGGAAAGTAAGTAATATATATCGTAATAGTATAGGATAAAAGAACACGGGAATCTTATATTCATTCTCAGGAAACAGCAATTGAAAGGAGATACAGTAGATGTAACTTAATTATATTAAAAAATAATATTGCATAAGCCTCAGCTAGGCTACGCTATCCCCGTGGTATTACTAACTTAGATCTAATGATACAAATATAAAATGAAAAAATTAGTTATCAAAGTAAAATAATAAGAAATGTGAGATGTATACCTCCAATTCAAAATTAGATGGAAATATTTATGAAAGCCTCTCTGCAAGAATAAAAGACAGCAAATCACTATGCTTATAGTGAAGGCTGCTATTATCAAACCAGTAGTGCTTATATTAACACTACTAATATGTCTAAAAAAATATCTAGTGAAATATAATATACAGTAGGTTAATAACGGTTACTATATTCTCCCATATATATTTTAAGACAAAATGCGAAGATTTAAACTCTATAACATAGAAGGAAATAAAACCATACAAGTATAATCAAACATATATAAATTCAATGTCAATATGCCCTGATTTAATTAAAAAAAATTATGTCCAGACATAATATAAGTAGATAGATTAAAAAAAAAAGTTACCTGGCCGGTATATATATCAGCAAATGTTTCACTTACTCGGAGGTCAACAGTATCGAAAGTACCCTCACAGTTTTCAATATCAAATTAGATGCTTCCAGATTCAATTACGTAGAATGGAAAACCATTAATCCCAGATAAGCTGTTGTAGATCATCCAGTAGTTATCGGCCTCAGATATATGAAACTATACAAATTTCTCAATAACTTCAGTATTAGAAATACCGTATCTCTTAATATGAGCAGTAGGCTACATGTAAGTTATCTTTTTACTACAATTAGGATTGGACTTCTGTAGCAAATAAGGAGTATGTATCATCCATCTAGTGATAGCAATATTTACTACTTCAAGTGGGATCTTCTATATACCAAATGCATAAATTCTAAAGTTAACTGTAGGATATTTCGGAGCGGGAAGTTTAGCGAGTCATATATAGCTACTGTATAATAATGTTCTTTCCTTTCAGATTTCAATATGACTTATTAGAAAATAACAAATCTTGGCTCACCTCTAAAGATTTTCACCATTTGATACATTTGCCATATTGCCTAAGCAGCATAACGTAGATAGTCTTTTGTAAATCTTAAGACTTCTAAACTGGAATACTGTAAGAACTATTATGTCCAATTAACTCCTCATACATAATAATCTAATCCACAGGATACAGATCAATGACATAAACATTATTTAACAGCAAAGTATATTTTTACAGACCTCTACAATAACAAACATCCACGCGCTATTGTACCATTCCTGCCAACCTCTATCATCTCGTTTTAACAAGATCTTTTATATGATTTAAAACTTTGGTATAGAATGCATTATCAATTAATATATTTCTAATTAGAATAATAAAAGAGTACACAGTAACCAACGAAATACGAGGTCAATAATTAAAATAAAGATCTTGTAAAAAAAACTTTCAAGGTTAATAATATAGCCTAACCGAGCGATTA
>PXIH01S0003168.1:21984-32265 GCA_003024985.2 Euperipatoides rowelli | reverse complement strand
AAATGTTTAGATTTTTCATTGAAGGCTAGTCATAAAAGCAACTAACTTTAAAAATAAATAAAGATTCCATTGCTAATGCTATTGTTGTTTTTAGTGTTATACTGCTGCTTTAATTAAGAGAAAATATTTTTCTTCAAAAATTTAGCTATATGAAAACCAATCTGAACAATCATGTTCATGTGCTCAGGTCGTGTGAAAAAGAAGATTTCTCAAAGAAATTCAAAAATATTGTTTGGACTACAGAATTTATCATATTTATTAATAACTGAATTATTTATTAATATTTGAATTAAATTTTTTTCTGGTCTATATTATTACAATAGCTTATAATTATATTGAAAAATTATCATCTATTATTAATAAAAGTATTTTATAAAAAATGATCTCAATCCTCTCCAAACTTATGGAGTAAAATATAACAAAATGTCTGCCGATCAAACTTTTCCACACGGATTACTAAAAAACAACCACTGATTCGTTAATAGCTAAGCTGCAGGAAATAATGTAAAAATGATCAAGCAGGTTTATTGCACTTATAGATTATCATTAGGGTGGGCCATATTACTTAATTGGAGTTAGGGTTAAGCATTGGAATGAAGGACAGGACTGTAAACAAAATCAAAAAGGCGGCCAACCCATTTAATCATTGCCGCACAGTCAAACATGATTGATTTTGTAGTATACCATGCAAATTAACTTGCACTCCAGGTGTTTAGTAAGCTTGAAATTACGCAGCAAATGATTAAGTTCTTTAATATATAATGTCTTGTTCCGTAAATAAAATTTATAACAATATATAAAGCCAATGTTTATATAGTTTGTAATTTTGTTTACAAAGCATGATTTACGGAAAACATTTTATAAAAATATCAACAGAATTTTATTCAATTTTTTTATCATTAATATTTTCTTATCGATTTATATCAAGTTCAGAAATTATGATGAATAATGTTCTAATCTTAGAAAATTTAAACTGGTACAGTCTTATTTTTAAAAAAGGAACAAGTTCCACCCTCATTAACCCTGCATAGACTATAATTCAAGCACAAACATTTTTTTTTTTTAAAAAAAATGTGCTAATGCTATTATTACTATTCGATACCAAATATTCTGTATTCAGCCATCATTTACTATTTGGTATTCAGCCAATTTGATATTCAGATCACCACTGGTATGCATAGTTTTATTGAAAAATTTAGACACATAATTTTAGAGTGCCTTATCCTAAATGTTTAGATTTATATAAGATCTAACATTATCTCCATGCACGATTTAAATGTTTGATGTCTTACTTCTATTCTTCATGCTTAGAATTGGACATTTTATTGATAATTAGTAAAAAACAGTTTTATTTTATTGCCATCAAGCTATATAATTCTCTTAGTAAATGTCGATGATGTTACAACATATTGTGCCTCTAGTAATGAAACTAAAGAAATTTTTCATTATTTAGGTCAAATGATTAAACACACAAAAGTAGGGTTTTATATAGAAAAACTGTAAATAAAATAAATTACTGTATATTGCTTTACTTTTTTTTTTTTATGTCTTTAATTTACCCTGTAAAAATGCTTTAAACATACAGTAATTAAGAAATTACTATAAAAATTTTATAATAAAAACTAAAAAAAAGTTTTGTTCATCATTCCTATCATTTATGCAACTATTTCTTGATTGTACTATATAATAAAAACATCAACAAAGTAAAACACCACTAATATTGTTTAGAACATTTCCCCATATTGTGATTTTAAAGGCCTATATTAATTTTTTAACTGGAATCATTAACAATAGTGTATGTTTATGCATAAATATACTGTACAGTATATAATTAACATTATCGGAGTTCAAAAAAATATGGTCGCCACTGGCAACTTACTGTAACGTCAAAGCTGGAGAGTGGCAATGTTTAACCTTATTTCTCATAAAGTGAGTCAACGAACCTAACATTTGGTGGTTCAAGACAGAAAGGTTGTGATGTCAATAGGCAAGCTTTATAAAGTACAGTATATTGTGAGTGTGGAAAGTAAAATAGTTATTTCTATATTTTAAATGTTGAAGGTACCATTTCTTATTTAATGCCTAATTTTTATTACTTTAAAATTGCACTTACAGTATATGTACAGTATAAGGTAACATATTTATTTTTATTGGATCAAAGTGATTGAGTCTTTAGATCTTAAAATGCCTATGAGGTAATTTAGCCATAGGATGTTGTGAATTTATTACCGATGGTTTAGGATTTATTTACCTTATTTGTTTTTGGATTATATTGACAATATTGTGTAAAAGCTTAGATAACCCCTATACAAAATAAATTATATTAATAAATCCTAAACTATCATAACTTAAAAACATTCTACCTTACATAAATTTATACCTACTCAAAATTTTAAAAATAAATAAAACAAATCAAACTACTGATAAAACAGTTACAAAAGACCTTTCAACAATCCTTTCAACTATACCATTAATAATCCCTGAACTAAAACATGATGGCCACTAGGGGTTAAAAAAATCTAGGTGTGGTTAAACTCTAAATGTTCTAAACATCTTGTTTTAGAAAAAATAAATGTGTATATATTAACATATGTTTATAATTTTAAAGTTAATAAATTGGTAATTAAATATGAATTAATATTTCAGCATTTAAAATACATTTACGTGTATAACGGATATACTGTAACATTTTACTTGCCAAACCAAACCACGGTAAATTTCAACTTTCCCATCAACACTGAAGAAATTATCCTTATAATTCATCAGGAATGATTAGATTAGGCTACACATATGACTTCTTTTTTAAATTTTTAATAGTAATGTATTATGTTTTCATTCTATTATAACTTTATTAACTATCCTTCTACCATTTAGTAGTAGTATTTGAAAAGAATAGACTACTTTTGATGTTAATGCAAACAAATTTGGCTATACTTTTGACTATTGTTTTATTTTTATAGCCAAAATTTAAAGAAAAAAAATTATTAAAATAAAAAAATTTACCAATTTCTTTCTCATATGGATTTTATATGTTTTTATAAATTGACTCTTTTTTTTAATGAAATTTGTATAGTAATTACCGTACTTAATTACTATATTTTGAGTATATACAGTATATTTATTTCCAGAAGCTAGTCCTTTACTGGATTGGTTCTTCCAGGACTTTGTATATACTGTAACTATGCTAGNAGATAAAAGGAAATCAATATACTGTATATAGTATAAAATAATAATTATAAAACTAATAAAATATTGAATTTTACATATCCAGTTTAAGTATTTGATAAAGTTAATAGCTTAAAGTTGAAGGATTTGAGAGAAGTAAGGGTTTTGAAATTATTTTGACTAACATTCCATCTCTGGAGTACTGAGATATTGTTTCTGGAATTAGAAAATATTTATTATTCCCTACAGTTGGTATTTTACTTTCTTATCCTAAAATACTTGCAGATATTTCTTGACAAAGTTATTTGTATTAATGATAAGTAAATAATAAAAGCAGAATAAAGATAAGATTGTGCACCGTTCTAGAAAAATAAATTGAAAAACTGTTGGTTTGGATACAGATAAAATTTATGCTCGTTCCAAAAAGAAAAAAAAAAATGAAACACCTTATAACTGAAATAAACCATTGATAATGTTTTGTTTGGCTGAAGATATTTGTCAAACATAGTGCTATAACACAATGGCCTTAATTTATATTTTATAACCATATCTTTAGAATATTAATAAAATAATGTATTCATCCACATCTTCACTTTAAACTTTTAAAAATATTTATATAGGCAAGTTAATATTGTAAATCATTTTGTAAATAAAATTTGCATTAAAATGAATGTAAATTAAAATTGATTAAATTTTGACTTGTCAATAATATAAAAAAATATTAGCCTTGGCTAGTTTTAATAATTGCTTACTATAACAAAATACAACATAGGGTTCTAATTAAAAAATATATAAGTTTTAAAATATATTTTCTTTTTTTTTAAAAAATCCTATTCCAAGGAACTGGTAATTAAGGTCAATTTAGTAATTAAATTGTGATTTTTAGTGCATTATGTTTGGTTATTAATAAAACAATCGAGCAATTACAACGGTTTTCATTTATAATTTAGGAAAAAATTTAAATCTATTTTACAAAACTTATTTTTATTTTTTAACCCTATTCCTGTCAGGATGACTTTGAGTCACATTCAAATTTGGACAGTTACTGATTCCATAATATTTATTTTCCATCTTTGGTTAATGTACTGTATTTCTTTGTTGCCTTTCTGTAATAAAATATGCTTTTGATTTTTTTAGATGTTTAACTAGCATTATATTTGTTGAGAAATACAATTTTAGCTATTTACTATTTCCACCTGTTAATTTTATTGTAACTAATTCTGTATTATTTTATGTAACAATTTTGGACCAATAGGAAAGCTTTGTTTTCTTTTATCTGCAAAGAAGCAGACGCTTGAGTTTTTTTTGTTGTAGCTGGCAAGCAGTAGCCAGCAGAAAGTTTTGTGTGAATTAAACCGTTTCCTTTTTCAAATCAAACCTTCTCTGTGGAATATTATTAGTGTTTACGGAGTATACAAAACTCTATTAGGTTATGTGCCCAAGCCAGACCGACACAGAAGGTAAATAAATTTATTTAAAGCTTTTTTTTTTAAAAAAAAAAAAATGGCGGAAACTGAAAAATATAAGATACCGCTGTTCGATAGAAACAATTTTGATAATTAGAAATTTTGTGTTGAAACTTTGTTAGATGAAATGGTACTTTTGGATTGTATACAAAAACTACTCTGAACTCCTACAGGGTATCGAACTGACAGCAGTGCTGCATCGCAAAAGGATAAGGCTTCACTGGTGAAACATGACAAAAAATGTAAATCACACATAGTATGACGCATTGCGGATAGTCATTTGGAATATGTAAAAGACAAAGACACCGCACATGATATTTGGGAGGTCTTAAAAGCAACTTTTGAAAGAAAAGGAATAGCTAATTAGTTATTACTTCGAAAAAAGTTATTAAGTATGAAATTTAACTCTCGTAAGGATACTATGGAATCTCATTTCTTAGGGTTTGATAAATTAATACGTGATTTACGATCGACTGGTGCCAAAGTGTAAGAGACTGATATAGTGTGGCAATGCCAAGTGAATATGATGATGTAAATGACGGCAATTGGACCTTGTCAATTGAACAGTTGACAATCAGCTTTGTAAAAAATCATCTGCTTGATGAACAAGCAAAAAGACAAAATGTGAAACTCAAAGAAAAAATTGAAATACAATCATCAATTGCATTTTCAGCTTCGTTGAAACGCGATGAATCAAATTGGAATGCAAATAAATCTGCAATTAATAAATCAAACAAGAGTTCATATAAATGTCACAATTGTGGTTTATTCGGACATTTCCGCTCGGAGTGCACGAAACCAAAAGGATTGCAACCATGGCAACAAAAGAAACACGTTACAAGGCGTGCTAATGTTACAGAAAATCAGCTGACTGAAGATGAAAATGATCAAATAAATTTTTTTTTTTTTTTTCGCCTATTGGAAATAACTTGGAATGTCTAAACTGGTGCTTGGATTCTGGAGCCTTGGAACATTTGGTAAGCAATGAAAATTTTTTACAAAATATTAAATTTTTAAAACAGCCGATTTCTATTAAAAGCGCAGTCTGTATAACTTTAACAGCAATTAAAGCTGGTGAAATATACGCTAAAACTTTAGCAAATAATTGTTATAATAATGTAGTCATTAAAAATGATTTACTTATACCTGGACTGGAAGTTAATTTGCTGTCTGTCTCAGTTCTGGAAAGAAATGGCTTTACAATTACTTTCAAAAATAAAAGAGGGTATTCAAAAGAAAATGTCATTATAATAGCAGATAGAAAGCACAAACTTTATGAATTGACCTTTTTGTGTGAAACGGAAACTGCTAATTTATGCAAACTGGAAAAGTGCATATAACTTTGGCACATGCTTAGGTCACATAGGGGTCACTGGATTGCAGAGACTATCTAAAATGGCTGATGGTTTAAATATAGAATTCAGTAAAGATGATATTAAGTGTGCTCAAACTGTGTGCAAGGAAAACAAACTAAACTACCACATATTCAGAAACGTGTAAGAGCTAAGAGACCGCTACAACTTATTCATAGTGATTTATTTGGACCTGTGAGCCCAAATTCTNATAATGGGAAAAGATATGTGTTGACGTTTATTGATGATTATACACACTTTACAGTGGCATATCCCCTCTCTTCAAAAAGTGAAGTATTCCGTTATTTTAAAATGTATGAATCTATGGCAACTGCACATTTCAACTTAAAAATTAGTAGTTTTAGATGTGATAATAGCAAGGAATATATTTCTAAAGAAATTAAGGATCACTTTGAAATGCACAGAATTCAATTTGGGTTTTCAATTTTCCACACACCTCAACAAAATGGTGTGGTGGAAAGACTAAATAGGACCATAGTAGAGAAGGCTCGCTTCATGTTGTCTGACTGCAAACTACAGAAATCTTTTTGGGTAGAAGCAGTTCTTGCAGCAGTTTATATAATAAACCGGAGTCCTACAAATGCATTGGAAAACAAACTACCAACTGAAATGTGGTATGGGGTGCGACTTAGAGTTTTGAGATGTGTTGCACATCTTCTTGAGCCCAAGATGCTTATTAGAGGCTAATTTGATTCCAAATCAAAAAAATGCTATATGGTTGGATACTGTACCAATGACTATCGACTGTGGTGTCCTGAAGATAGAAAAATTTATTCTGGAAGAGATGTCATCTTCGATGAAACAAAAAACTTGACTGACGATGGAATTGATAAATATTTAACTGATTTCTATGAATATAATACTGATCCCACTATAGAAAATGTGAATAAAGGAGTTTATACACAAGAAGAGAAAGATGTACAATCAGCAATAGAAGAGAATGAACTCACTAAGCAATTTCAAAGTACTCATAATGAAATAAAAGAGGAACATGATGTACAGGAAACTTCTCAAAGGCATGGAACTCGCATTAAAACCAAGCCAAGTTATTTACAGGATTATGTTGCTTTTGCCTTAAATGCTGAAACTGGTCTTGAAAATGTTCCAAAAACATTTGATGAAATTAAAGGACGAAATGATGAAAAGGAATGGTATCAGGCTGTAGATGAAGAAATGAACTCAATTATAAAAAATAAAACCTGGACTCTAACTAAACTATCCACAGGGAGGAAGGTTATCAACAGCAAATGGATCTTTAANATAAAAAGAGATGAACATGAAAACATACGCTACAAGGCAAGACTGGTTGTGAAAGGCAGCTCTCCATGGCAGGGTTTGACTTTGATCAAATATATGCACCTGTGGCTCGATTAACTACTGTCAGAGTCTTATTGTCACGATCAATAGCCAAGATCTATACACAAGACAATTGGATGTTAAAAATGCCTTCTTACATGTGTCATTTGCTAGCTAAAAGAGCAGCAAATTACAGAATAAAACTTCCCATTTTATTCCTATACCACCTCATTTTTTCAGCAAGTTACCTGTAATTATTGTATATTATTTAACAGAATATATTTATTTTTTCTATTTTTTCATATATTTTATATGTTCCTTACAGTCCGTCCCCCCCCCCCCATTATTGGCCCTTCCTGAGTGTGGCCTACTTGAGAATAATTTATGGAAAGAACTTTCAATAAGAAAAATGGAACTTTTCCCTTCCAAATTGCAATATTCCACGAGATTTGGACTTTATTTTATTTATTATGATTTTACGAAAGCCATACATGAAGCTTCGCATCGTTTCCTTGTTGCTAGGGAGATTTGAACTGTTTGGTTACTAGAGGCAGCTATTGTCCGGATTACATCACCGAAATTTACATACAACAGCTGACAATGGACGGCGACCTATCAGACTGGATTCAACAACAGTTTGGACGCCCTTTACTACCTGCCAGTATAAAAAGTTCAGCAGAGTGAAGATTCAGCAGATGGAACCCGAATTTTGATGGCTGCTAGAAGCTAAGCTCTTGCAACCAAGGAGTTCGAACACCAGACTGGACGCTGACTACGTAGCCTTATTTAGACAGACTCTGAAAAGGCCTACCGAAGTTCAGCTGAAGGCATCCTCATTTTACCCATCTAAATTAGCCTAGACTCCTACCGTCCTTATATAAAACCTGCTTTCAGTTAGAATTCTACCTACCTAGCAACCATAATATTCTCCGTATCTACCTACTACAATTTATCCCCAGACTTAGTAAGAGAATTTATATTTCTAGAAATTTACAACCAGTTTATAAACTTTGAACTTTTAGACTTTGTGAAAAATATTTCCCTTCTAAATTATTCCAATTTTCCTTTTCAAATTTCCGTTGTTGGCCCATATCCATTTTCTCGTCCCTTCTCCCCCTTTAGCCCAAATTCTATTCTATTATAATTTTAAGATAATATTGTAAGGGGTTACGTTCAATGTATACTGTGGGAAAGGAAGTTATTGTTATTTAGTTTTGGCAAATAAAATAAAATGGCAAATAAAAATAAAATTTGCTAAAGAAGTTCTAGTTTGTGTATGTGTAGAGGCCAGAAACTGAAATGACATTTTAATTTAATATTTTTTGCAGATGCCTTTCCAAGCGAGCGTGAGATAGGGGTCGTACCTGTTCCTCTCTATCAGGGCAGGGATAATAAGGGATTAGCCCCCTTGTATCGCTTGAGTCCCCAGTAGGCCGGCCCAGGTTGGAATTTAGTAGCATTTAGATAGGCTACCTTTTTATTGCATCTCGTGCTGATTATTTAGCCCCTTGTAAGAGAAATAACCATCAATTGGCACAACAGACCCTTTTTCAGTAAATATGTTCTTTGGGGCAGTTAGGCCTAAAGAGCTTGCATGTGAATACGATGCATCAGTAATTTTGGATCGGGTATTTACATATAAGTGTAGGTTAGTCTAGTAATGGAGGCTTGATATTTACTCAGGAATTTCTCCTGTGGAATATATACGATCTGTGAAGGCCAGGATGTATTTGGATCTTACGTTCCTCCCTAATGGGTTACGCGGAGTACCCTTAAGCTGAGGTTATGGAGAAAATAGAGATTATTCCCAGTTAGGGTTTATAACTTAGTATTTATGCCGGCCATGGCGTGAATACCTGCACTAGTTATAAGCGAGACTTAATTTCTAAGTTGCATAAGAATATAACTATTCTCAAATTTTGGGAGGATTGTTATGGATTATGCTAGTTAGTAATGTAGTCCCCATCTTAGTAGATATCTTTAGAAATTGCTGTGATTGTTCAGTCTTCCATGCCAGTGCATGACCTGCACCAGCCTCGGAGATTACGGTCATAGTGACTTCTATTAATACCAGGCTAAGACCCAAATTAAGCTTACCTAACCCAATGACTCCATGAGGTGAACATTTCCAGCCCGATGAAGCCTTGTTAGTCTAAAATTTGGACATAAGGGGATAAAAATTTGGCTAGGCGACAGGAATTTAGAGCTTATTACATGCATTCTTCTGACAATAGAATTTAAAATTAGTTATTCTTATTATATTATATAAGAATAATTAATAGGATTCTTCAGGTCCAAATCTGAAGTGGCGTCCGCTATAGAAAACGAATCTTAAACCTACGTTATGCTAAAATTTTTAGACGCCATGTTTACAAAGTTTAGTATAGGTCCGCAGCGAATAATATATTAATTTCAGTACGAGGTCTCGCACATATATAAACTAACTTTATTGAATTTTTTTTTGAGAAAAGAAATATTTGTTAGATAAATAGAGAAAACTTTATTTGTAATAATTTTTGTGAGTGTAATTATGTCAAATGACAGTGGTAGTCAAGAAGTAGTCTTCAAGCGGCAAGACGTGTTCACCAGCACCATGATAGATCCAGATGAAACAGCAGCAACCAGAAGAGTTAGTCCTATAGCTAGCCCTAGAATTAGTAAAATGAATGAGGAATTAGGTCAGAAAGATAACTTAATAAAGGCATTAAGGGAAGAGTTGGGTAAGCAAGACAGCGAAACGGCGAATCTTAGGAAAGCTTTAGAAGTATTGTGAGCGGAAATTGCTAAAACTGCACAAGCGCAAAGCTTAGGCCTGTTATGAATTCGGGTGTGTAAATTAACCCTGTCCTACGATGATCTCCAACCACTTTAATCACAAACAATAATACTTCGCTGCACAATGTTGTACTAAGAAGCAATAATAGAATAAAGGAAGTTGAGAGATAAGGGGCAGGATCAATAGCTCCCAAAAACTTAATTGG
>PXIH01S0003168.1:3370-14907 GCA_003024985.2 Euperipatoides rowelli | reverse complement strand
AATTTTTGAAATTATTTTACAATGATAGAATAGAAATTTTATACTTTATTAGTCTAAAATTCAATTTTTTGCAATGGAATCTGGTATTATATCACCAACAGACGATAGTGAAGTGCAGTTTAAAGATCCTGTTGTACAAGCAACGGCTCCTGAAGTTCCCGAAGGCCCGGATATAGTAGTAGCCGAAGTGGCCATGCCTGACGAAGAAAGAGATTTCCAAAGTGAGATCGATGAAAAAGTTGCAGAGATTTTTAAATTAAAGGCTGAATTGGTAGATCAAGTGGGGGAAATTAACAAATTAAGGGAAAAAATAAATTCGCTGAATAATGTTTGCCGGACCTGAGCTTGTAGTTGAATCTACCCCTCGGACTCGACTAGCGTTACTGTGCAAGTCCCTAACGTAGTACAGCGTTTAAGGTTAGATAACGTAAGCCCTATAGGCCCTACTAACTACGCGAGCCCCTCGCTAAATGCGAAAGACCGATCACTGAATTCAGGCGAGTCCGGTCACACCGTAATACCCAGTGCAATGGCAACCACAATTCAGGCCACACTAACAGACGTACAGATGCCCGAAGGCTGGGGTGGCTATGATGTCTCGACAGAACTCGCCATCTTCCAATTACTGGAGGGCGACCTGTTTGGAATAGAACAATACATCACGGAATTCAGGGCCCTACACAAACAGTACAAATGACCTGAGGCTAAGGCCAGATCCATACTAGAAAAAAGGATTACGGGGAAAGCAAAGGCTCTATATGTATCAGGCTTAGGTAGCCAGAATTTTATTTCTTTAGAGTGTTTGCAGGATCTGAGAAAAATGTTTTCGGTTCGGATCGATAGAAGCCAAACAAAAAAATTGTTTAATGCTTGCAGACAAGGTACCGATGAGAGCGCACTAAGTTACCCTTGTAGATTTTTAGCTTTAGGGGAGCCCTTACAATTTTAGCGGAACGGTATAGTATAGCCCTATTACCTAATTTAGCTGAAGAACTCATTAGGAAGGGAAGTATATCGCTAAGGATATATTGAGGACATAGAGCTAAAATTTAAGGGGTTGAGGGAGCAAAAGTATAAGGTAGTCAGTGCAGTCGCGGTGAATGGTGTAGTAGAGCCTAATGTAAATGATCAGTTGCGGGTACTAAAGCTAGCGGTAGACGAATTAATGAGGCAGAGAAATGAAAGAATTGAGAAAGAAAACGTCAGAAAAGCCTTGTACAGCAATTTCTGTAAAATTCATGGCCACCTCGAAAGGAACTGTTAGAAAAAGCAACGAAGCACTAATAACGGTCCCGACCGCTGAAACGTTAGGGCTTTAAACGAGAGTCCCCTACATTTGTAGGATCCGTAAACGTAGAGACTAACAAAAAACTATTGATAGGAAAACTGGACCCTCTGTTGTAGATTCACCCAAGGGCAGAGAATTTGATGCTCAAGAGCTAATTATACCGAACTCGGGTTGGAAAATAGCCAACCAGAAAAAAATTAATAAACTAAAAAGATATCTCCCGGATGTGG
Source organism: Euperipatoides rowelli (assembly GCA_003024985.2). NCBI lineage: Eukaryota > Metazoa > Onychophora > Udeonychophora > Euonychophora > Peripatopsidae > Euperipatoides > Euperipatoides rowelli. The sequence goes on along the minus strand of PXIH01S0003168.1, from coordinate 13,389 downwards.
TAGTAACAAGACAAAAACTAAATTTAACTCACCTCAGCCCGCCAATTACCCACCAGTATTCATAACCGAAAAATTGTGGGAAATACTAGCAAACGAAAATTATGTACAGAAGTGCCGCGAGATAAATTCAGGGAACTACCGTCATATTTCTGTTAATGCTGTACAAACCCCAACTCCGAAAAGTATAACCGTGGAAGGTACGTATGCATGTTACAAACATTGAAACAAAATGGCACAGGGCGCATTTCATAAACGCACCAAGAAAAACAAAATGGCGTGCAGTAGACAAATTAAAAAAAACAGCAAATAGAAACGGATACTACGGTAGAATTTTCGGATTTATATGAAGATAAACCTATATTAATAGTGGAAGTAGCTGGGAGAAAAGTGAGAGCACTTCTGGAGACAGGTGCCGAAAATTGCCTCCTGGATTAAAGTTGCGTTAACATAGATGAGCTAAAAACAGCAACAATGGTGGTGTCCATTAAATCTCCGGTATCTAATCAAACAATGCAAGGAGTTAAAACTGATGCAACCATTAAAATAGAGAACAAAATTATGTTATAACCAATGTGAGTGGTCAAGTTGCAGCAGAGAGTCACATTCCAGATGATTCTGGGGTACGATTGGTGTGACAGATACGATGCCGTGATAGATTGTGAGCATCGCACTGTAAAGCTCCAGTTCAAGGATAAGTCACATGATGTGGTAAACCAATCACAAACTAGGACAGACTTCTGCTGCAGAACTACACTGCTCGTAAATAAAGAAATAAACAACCAGGCCAGCGGATTATTCGGACTATTTAAAACCAATGAATTAGGCTTGACGACAAATACAAACAACTAGAAAACATACTGGACAAACACAAAAAAATACTCATAGAGGATGTGACAAACATGACTGGGGCCAACATACCACATTACGAGCCCAAATTCAAAACAGACATGCCAATCTACCAATGGCAGTATAGGATTCCACATAGCCTATATGAACCTTTAAGATTACAACAGGGACAAATTAGAAAAGGCAAATGTAATCAAAAAAATACATAGTCCATATAACTCGCCTGTGCTGGTCCTGTCAAAAAAGGACTTGGAGGTATGAAAAATAAATAAACAAATAGTGAACGAGCAGTATCCGATTATGCACATTGTCGATATATTAGAGAACCTAGGTGGCGCACGCATCTCTAGCAGTCTAGATCTAAACAACGGGTACTTTAATGTCAAAATAACAGAAGCCCAGAAAAATTTCACTTTTCCGTACCGTTCGCTAAATACACATTCACCCGCCTTAGCCAGGGTTGCTTAACATCAGCAGCTATCTTTCAAAACATAATGATAGAATTTTTACACCACATCATATTAAAAGGCCATGTTTTCGTATACCTAGAAGACATCATCATACATTCCCCTAAGATCGAGGAACACTTAGAAACAGAGGAAGTCCTTGCAGCGCTGGAGAAAGTTAATTTGGCAGTAAAACCCTCAAAATATCTATTTAAAGAATCAATAAAATATTTAGAGCATATGGTCAATAAAAACTGATGTAGGCCTATAGAAAGAAGCATAGAAGCCATACAAAAGTTAGCGCGCCCTATAACAGTAGGGGAGTAAGAAGTTTTCTGGGAAGCTTAAACTTCTATAGAAAATTTATTACGAATTTTGCTGAAATAGCTGCCCCATTGTACGATCTGTTAAAGAAAAGAAATACTGCAATTATGTGGAACGAAAATGCTGAAGTAGCCTTCCAAACATTGAAGCAAAGCCTGATTACAGCGCCACTACTCGCCTTCCCAAATTATAGTAAACCATTTATTATTAAGACTGACGCCTCTCACATTGTTGGGAGCTGTGTTAGAACAAGAAAACGAAAGGGGCAAAGTACAGCCAATAGCATACGCCAGTAGAAGGTTAAATAACGCAGAAAGAAATTACACAGTAATTGAATGTGAAATCCTAGCTATAGTATTCGCTATTGAACCATTCAAACACATGACGTACGGAAATAAAATACTAATGCTAGAGTTGCACGGTGGATGATGAACCTTCAGCAAAATGACATTCAATACGAGCACATCCCCAATAAATTGAATAGTTTCACGGACATGTTATCACGAAGTCACGTGGAAAACGAGAGTACAATGGTGTGTGCGTTAGAAATCAGTAAGAGACCAATCATGATTGAGCTTATTCGAAAGAACAAAAAGACGATTACTGTAAAAATATTGCCAATAAAATAAAAGAAAATAAATCAAATGAAAAAACTTACCAGATGACAATGACTTACTACAAAAATTAGCACAACTAGGAAATTCAGAATTTACAGCTTACAGAACCGTTGTCCCAGCTCACTCATACCGGATGTTATGTTCGCGTACCATGATAGTCTGATCGATGGACACTTTTCACTTTCAAAAACTGCATACAGAATAAGAAAAAACTTATTTTGGCCCACCCTATTTACTGATGTCAAAGAATATATTAATAGCTGCGAAAAATGCCAGCATAGGAACAGAAGATGTGTAAAAGCTCCTTCCTGTACAAGCTGTCGAACCTCCTTCCTCCTGCATGTCAAAGGTCAGTATCGATATATTAGGTACCTTCTCAACAACACAAAGGATAAATAAATACGTAATTACATACACTGACCATTTGTCCCGCATGACCTTTGCCAGCCCTATCCCAAGTCAAGCACACATCATAGCTGCAGATTACATGAAAATGGTCTATACGCACTATGGCGGATCAAAATATATCATCAGATCGGGGAATACAGCTAGTAGGTCATATAATAACACTATATAAAAAGGTAGGAATAGATAGGATAACCACAAATAGTTTTTGGCCCCGCTCCAATGGGGTAAGTGAAAGAATAAACACAAAAATATTGAATCTAATATCACACTATTGATACAAGGAATTCACCGATTGGGACGTCGTTGCCATACCTTATGCAAGTAATTAATAATAGCAATATACATAGCAGCACTAAGCAAGTCCCTTTCTATATCTTCCACGACTTCTACCAGTATGATGCATTTTCAGAATTCCATCTAAATGAAAATGAGGACAATCTAGAAAGAATAGATCTGGTAAACGCCATATTGGAAAAACTGGAAGCAGCGAAGGCAGAAGGTTTCGCTAACTTGCAAAACGCCTCCATCGCCAATGTGAGAAATAAAGATAGAGTGCGCCACTTGCAAGAGTTTGACATTGGAGAACTAGTACTAGCCTTAAATGTCCCTAGTTACTCTGGCCACAACAGGAAATTAAACCCTATAATAAACAATTTATTATCTGGCCTTAGATGTGCCTAGTTACTCTGGCCACAACAGAAAACTAAACCCCCAATACACCGGCCCAAACTGTGATCAAAAGAACTGCTGGTGAACTATCGCATTGGAGACATTCAACACCCCGAAAAAGTGAAACAAGTGCATGTAGATAAAATCAAAGCGTACGTGCATCGTAAAGATATTGCTGATGATGTGGACGCAATCCTTAGGCCTAAGATGAACATAGTAGTACCCCAAATCGACAGCATAATAACCCCTTATGAGGATATAGAGATNGACGATGCAAGAGTAAGCGTACACAAAGAAAAAGAAGAATATGCTAAATATCTTAAAATCTTGCACAAGCACGATTCGATCTCAGCACCACCAGATTAAATGGTGGAAATTGAATCAGCAAAGCTAAAATTCTCAAACGCTCTGGGTAAACTGAACAAAAACAGAGTCCGAGAATCCTATCGATACTAAAGACCCTGAAATAAAACATGGGTACTTCCTGAGAAAAAGAATCAAATGAATAAGTTATATTTACCTGGGTAAAACAAAAATAAAACAAACAAAAAAGAAACAAAAGGAAGACAAACTAAATAAATAAAAAATTATTTTGTGATGTAAAACAAACCTGCAGTAAAATAAAGTATACTAAAGGAAACACAATCAAAAAAGTTTTGACAAAACAAGCACATAACAAAATAAATTACTTAACAGTGATATTTAAATAAATACACAAAAACAAGGAAATGAGGAATAGTTGAATTTAAACAATTAACGATGCAACTAACAAAAAAATTATTTGCGAATGTTCCAACAATACAACAAATTTATGAGCCGCCTTCAGGTTTTCATACGCCAATATAGGGACATACGCCCGTGGAGTGGGTTCAGTTACGGCAACATTCGGTCTCTCCATCCGACATAAATTACATCTTGAACTACCAGTCCAGCCATAGTTCAAAGAAAACGACGACAACCCAAGCTAAGTAAATTAAATGAAACGCTTAAACAAAAAAAAAGGGGTAATAATACACGTTGCTAGACAACAGAAAGGAGCGTAGAAAACCCATATTTCTACCTCTGCAATATGGATTTTCAAAATGAAAACTGAAAATTATCATTACTAGAATTTAAGTTGCAGTAATACAGAGTTCAGATAGCTAGACCAGCTAAAATTTTAGTGGGGAGTAAAGCTATCTAAAGGTTGCTGTTTATAGATAGGAATTCTATCTAAGAAAAAAATTGTTTTTTGTTTTTTTTGTTATTGGAAAATTCCATCTAATAAAAAATTGTTTTTTTTTTTTTGTTATCGGATAGTAAATCTGAGTTTTGGTCTTGGTGGGAAGATAGTAAGGATAACCAAATTTTATTGTGGAGTAATAATAATCAAAAAAAAAATTTTTAAGAAAGTTTGGCATCACCAGCCAGTGAACAGACAGACCGTTTTTGAAATCATATACAAAAAAAAAAAGGGGGGGGGGTTGGTAATCTTGGCAAATTTAAACAAAAAAAAAATTATATACGGTACTCATGTTCATTTCCTTGTAGAATAAACGACTAAGCAAATGCACAACAGACTAACACTTATTAGTCTATATTAATGTAAGTATAGTTAATCAAAAGCACAGCGAAGTTTTTTTTTAACCCAAGGAGAGAGTTATGTCATTTACCAAATAAATTTTGTAAATGGCAGAACAAATCTATAGATTTATTCCTTGAGTAATTAATTTGCTTAGCAGTAGATTCTAAAATTTTATAAAGTTTGTTTTCAAATTATTTTCATCTCTATCTTCTCTCAAATGAGTCTAATTTCCCCCCCCCCCCCCCCCCCCCCGTCCTTGTCCGGTGAAGTACAGAGAATCATCCAAAGATGTAAACCGAAAGAGGCAGAAGTACTATTCTAACCAATGGTATGATAAATTCTGATTAGGATACTCAAAGAAAGCTATGAAACTTCATGTTAAGCTATGTTGCCATAGTAACCAGTTCAGATAAGTTGGAAGAAATTTTCAAACTATTAGTTACTGCTCTCCTCACTTGAGGGCGCCCTTTGATAACACTAGCTTCATCTACATAATAACAAGGTTGCCGAGTTGGAGACCTATGAGAGTCGATTCAACAGTCTTGATCATCTTTAGCAACCAGAGTAGTATAAAAAGTCATGCAGAGCTCATTTCTAGGCAGAGCGACCAGGTCTTCGAGTCCAAAGAGACCCAGTTCAAAATTTTGATAATTTTTAAAAGACCGAGAAAGAATGGAACGCTAGACGATCTCTCCAACTGATGCAGCAGATTTCGATGATTCCAGCATAAAATTCTTCTTCACCGTCCATAGTTGCAGCAGTCTCCAGTCAACATTAGATACTTACCATAGAACTAATCTAATTAATCATTTCATAGCTTTAACAATATTCCAACATCGTAGTTTACCAAATTCTTATCGCAGTTCAAGAGTACTAGTCAGACATTTTCCTAAATTGAACACCCCAGACCTTCACCATTTTCGCCCGACCCATCCTCTTGAACTTTATTTTATAAGAACTTTAGTAATTATTCCTTTTTTTCCCCCTTTCCCTTCGTCATACTCTCTATATCTATCCCTCTATCGTTCTATTTTTTCACGACACTCTCTGGCAAGGGGTGTAAGTTATAAATTTTGTAATTGGGAAACGCTTGTAAAATTCTATAGTTAATGGGAAAGGATGCATTTATTGTTAAATTTTATGCTAAGCAAATAAACAAAATGATTTGATAAAGTAAACGCTCGTTTGTGTGTGTGTAGGCTAACTATTGAAATGCTTATTTAATTAGAATTTAATAATTTTTAATCTCTTTTTCAGATGGCCCTTCCTTACGCACGCGATAGGGGTGGTACCTGTCCGTTCTATCAGGGCAGGGATAATAAAGGGGGTCCCCCTTTCTCTTTAGTCTCCTAGATGGCCGGCCCGAGCTGAATTCACTATTTTTACAATTAAATAGTGTATTTGTTAGGTTAGCTAGTTTCCTGTTTAATTTCGTTGGTTTGTGCTGGTTTCTAGACCCTTTACTAGCTTTTAATAAATGTTATGGTCTTGGGGTAGCCTCTCTATACTAAGGCTTGCATATGGATGTGACACAATTAGTTATTCTAATTTGGGCATCTACAGTATATCTGTATTTAGAGACTAGTGATAAAACTATGGCATTTATTTGGTAATTATCCCCGGAATATGTCTCCTTGACCTGTAATAGCATGCCATGTAGACTCGTTCGTGCCTCGTTTGCGCAACGTACCCCTGCATGGATGTTGGGGAGGTATTAGAGACATTTCCAATTAGGATTGCACTTTTGGCTAGTATCCAAAGGCGGTCGACGGAAGCCAGTATTGCCCTCTATTGAAGCCAAAGGTGTGGTTGCCGTGCTTATACAAATTGCCTAATTATAGATAATATACAATTATTAGTAATATATGTATACGGTCTTGTGAGTGGCATAAGTTAAAGCAGGCCCCCGTCTGGACTGACGTCAATCATGCTAATCCGAGAACGATGTCAACCGAGACGCAATTTAGAATCTCTGAACAAAATATAGTCCGTCTCAAGATAGAATAAGGCATAATTAGGGGGGGAGGGAAGCCTTATGAGATAGACTTTGCAGCTCGGCGAAGCTATCATGTTCAAATATCGGACATATGTATATAAGAGGGTTATTCATAAAGTAAGCACCGTTTTTAAATTTTTCCATTTTCAGTGGTTCAATCATGATTTCCACAGACTGAATAATGACTCGATTAGAGCTTGTTTAGAATTTTTTCTATACGTTTAAAATGTCAAAAAAAAAAATCGATCTGCCCTCCAACTGTGAAATAAGGTCCAATTTCCATTTCCTAACATTCATAGGCAAATCAATAAAGTCAGCTGCATATTGCGAGATCTTGAAAAAGGTCTGTAGGGAGCATGATTCAATTGTTCTCAGGCAAATTTTGGGATGAGTGCCTGATTTTGATCAGCAGTGTGAGGCCAATAATTATCATGAAGCAACACAATTCTGTGAGTCAGCATGCCACACATTTTGTTCTGGATTACACAAAGAAATTTTTTCAAGGTGTCAAAATATGTCGATGAATTTCAGCTAGTTTCACATTTCTTGCATTCAGGAAATGGATGACGGACCTTATTTCAAAGTTGAGCGGCACATCAATTTTTTTGAACATTTTAAACATAACATATAATAAAATCTAAACAAGCTCAAATTGAATCATAATGCAGTCTGTGACTAGCCAATGAGTGAAAGAAGTTTGCATGCTTGTGTAAATCAGGATTGAAGAACTGAAATGGAAAAATTTCAAAACGTTACTTTATGAATATGCCTCATATATCCCGCACAGCTTAGCCTTGTCATGACACACGACCAAGCTGCTGGGATTCATCAATTATTTTTAGGTAGTAAACAAATATAACAAATTCAACCAAAAATACAAATTACTTTCATTGGTTGATAAAACTTCCATCTTTCTTTTACAGTATAGAAGACACTATCATATTAATGATAGTTGCAGCATGTGTGCAATAAAAGAATAAAAAATGGCTGTTGTCCACCTCTCCCCTACCTAATATAATATACTGTATTTAAAAAAAAAAAAAAAATGAATACAGTACAAACTTAAAATAATTTTTTATTAACAAAATTTACACTCATATTTTGGAAATAAAGAACATCTGGTCTTGATAAATCAAATCATGTTCTATTTAAACCGGCAGGCAATCATAGAGATGCTGGTGTAGGTACACTCATTAAAGGTGAATCCATAATTTCTGGTTGATGAGCTGGACTTGGTTGATAACTGTCTATCTTGTCAGTCAAAGCTTGAAACAGTGATTCAACAGCTTCGGAATTCTTTTAAAAAAAAAAAAAGACAATACAAGTATTAAAACCATTTATCATGAAATAAAATTGGTCTATTATCCAGCACAGTTTTTTCTTCGACATTTTAATAATTCATTTTTTATCTCTGATATCTATAGGTTTTTTTCTGACACAATTTCTATCAAAGTTACTTTATACAGCATTTCGACATACTATTTCATATCCCAAATCTGTGTATGTTTACTAAACAAAATATTGTAACTAAAAATTCAAGATAATTTTTAATTTATTTGCCCACATGTGAGGAACAATTATAAATTTTAAAAAATAACTTATTTTATTGCTTATATCAATGGAATATTGTTTATTTTCATTTGGATATAACCCATTTTGGGTACGCCACGCTTCTTTTCATTAAACGATCATTGAACACCAAAACTAAGTAATTTTAACTTCTGAAATTCATTTAGATAAAATAACAAAGATATTGCTACTAAATGCATGTTGAGATGGAATGAAAAATACAATTTGAAAAAAAAAAAAGGAAATTATATTTTGTAAGTAATATTCAGAACCTTTTTTAAATTGAAGTTTTATTAAATTTTTAGTTTTTTTGTTTACAAAATGGATTGTACCATTGGTTTCGCTATTGATTTTGTTAGAGTTGCATACTACTCATTTTCCTCTATTTCATGATGTTGCAACTGATTTATAACAAGATTGTGTTGTTTTAAAATGAAGTATTCAAACGCTTAATTGAATGCCACTAAATATTACCATCCATTTAAATCTCAACACATTTTTTTTTTGGGGGAGGGGGGAGGAGTACCAACAAATTACACTTCAGTTCTGGGCAATTAAATAAATTAATACAATATTGTCAGATCACTCAAATTCAAGATAATTTTTTAATTTATTTGCCCACATGTGAGGAACAATATTATTATAAATTTTTAAAAAATTGGCATGTATTTAGAGTTTAATTTAAAAAACGAAAAATATAATGCCAACAAATATATATGTAGACGCTAATTCAGTAGAATTAAAATATTAAATTTGTTGTTAAATTTTGGACCTGTGGATTCTTCTGGGTCTGTAACATTTCAAATTTGGGAACCTATAAGGTTATTTTTTTTCAATTCTCTGATGATGATACATTTTGAAAGCTATAATGAACTACTATTTCTTAAAAATACATGAACACAGGTAAACAATAAACAAGCATATACTGTAAATTTACCTCTGTAGTGGGTTGGAGAGTTTTCATAAGAGATGTTAATCGAGGAGGAGGTAATTTTCGATGCAGGAACCATAATAATCTTAAAATATGCCTCTGAACATGTTCTTTGGATGCTGAAACTAGGAGATATTCATCAAATACGACAGAGCAAAAGTCTTCTGATGCTAGCTCCTCACCCAAGGGGATTAAAGCAGATACAAAAGAATGGAGGAAAGTGTCTTCAAAGGCTCGATCTCCTTCACAATTTACTAGAAGAGGTAAGGCACGACACAGAGCTGATTTGTCACGCAAGCGGGTTACATGAAGGGTATAATACATAGCCAAAACACAGGCTACACTATTTTCTTGCAAGAATGCCAGATAAGCATCAGGAGGAGGAGGTGGAACAAGATCAACAAGCTCTCCAAGCTTAGAACAAACAGTCCTAATCTGATCGTCGACGACAAATGACATTAAACATGGTATATACTTGGTAATCAACATGCTGTCCTGAAATAAAAATGTGAAATTAAAAAAATAGAATTTAAATGCACTTTAAATATTTTAAACATTAATATTACAATCTTTTAAAAAGTAAAATCTATAGAACTATAGAGCAAAATAAAAATTCATTTAGGTTAATAAAAAAAAAAATTAAAATACA
>PXIH01S0003167.1:21532-33851 GCA_003024985.2 Euperipatoides rowelli | reverse complement strand
ATGAATAATAAAAGTTTAAGCTCAATTAAATTACTTATCTAAGTTCATAATTAATGAAGAAAAAGGATACAGATGGACACCAAGATCTCCTCCTCCTTCAGCAACAGTTTGAATTATTTTCTTCATCACCTCTGCATGCCTATAAAAATATATATTTATCACTAGATGATAAATCAAGGCTAAAATAACTAAGTAACAAAATTAATTATGATTATAATGAGAAATAAAATAATTTTAAAGAAATTAAGAGAAATTGAAACAAAAAAAAAAAAAAAAAGCCACAATCAAATTTAAATAATGTTTTATAAAAATGTGAAAAAAAAAATCTGCAAATACACAGGTAGATTATCGTAGTCATGCTTATTTTACAAACATGACTGATTATTAAGATTAATCTTGATTTTAGAGAATATAAATCATAATTCAGTTAAATGCAAGACTTATTACATGATTGATGATCTAACACTGAGTTTTCTAAATGGTGTTCCGTGAAGCCATAGGGCTCCATAGAGAAAGTTACTGTACATCACAATAACATTTGAAAAAAATATAAGGAATTAAAAATTATTTAAATGATGACAGGCCTGGCAGCAGAAGATAGTTCTACATGCAATGTATGTCGTAGACCAATTAAGAGCCATTTTCTGAGAAGTTCAGGCAATATTGGATTAATGCGGAAGTGACCCCATAAAATTATCCAGAAAAAATTTAGGTCACATACAGTATATGAAATGTCTGAAAAAAATATAAAAAAAAATTTCACCACCCTTCCTCTTTCAGCCACGCCCTTTTAAAAATGGCTACCTTGCTAACAACTGATTATTTCTCCCATGGTTTATTTGCTTCCACCTTTAACATCCCATATTTTTATTTTTCTCCATACATTTTACTTTAATGGAAGTATCAAAATATATCATCATATTTATGGACCTGGTTGAAGAATGAAAATAGTGGCTATCATTCAATGGTCACAATTATATAATTTGGTCAAACTCAGCACATTTAGTGGGCAATATTTATTTCCTTCAACAACATCCCAAGATTATATATACAAAAATCAATAGACCCATTATATATATTTTTAAATATACTGTTATTTTCATGGGATCTTTTAGGAGGAGGAACCTATACACAAATTTTTACATGTTTTCAAAAAAATTTTTTTTTTTTTTTGTTTTGTTTTGCTATATTTAAATTACTGTAACAATGTCTTTCCTTGACATATTTGAAAAACAAAAATGTGTATCAGAAGCAGCTAACCTGTGTTTTCAAAATATGCACAAAAATCCATGAGACCTGTTCAATATTTATTTTTACACAGCAAAAACTCAAAATTTCCAAAAACCTATAACAAAAAAAATATGCTGCTTTCCTCCTAAGAGAACCCATGAACATTATGTAATCTGACACATATTTAATGGGATTATTGATTACTGCAAATAAAAGCTTGGGATGTTTTTGAAGGAAAGAAATATTCCATTGAAGTTGGGAGATGCTGTACAGAGAATATGGAGTACTGGTAGTCTATTATATTACCGTATTACAAATAGAATGCAAATTGATATACTTTTATAGGGTATAATACCGTACCTTTATTAATAATGTAATCTGACACATATTTGTACTCAGTGATTTGTCATAATTAATCTGAGCGTGTCAGTTTTTTTTTTTTAAAAAAAAAACAAGCTATAGGACTGTTACGATGTTTCTTCACGGTGATTTAAGACAATTTATAGCTTTGAAAAGTATTATCATAAAACACAAACAATATACAAAAATAGAAAATATTAAACCAAGACTTTTAAATTAATCTTACTTTCTGTATATGCACAAGCTTCTAATTAGATTTTACTCACGCAGTGAGTTAATGTTTTTGAAACTAACGAAAAGACATTTAAAAAAATACCACCCATATTATACAACTATCTATTAAAAACATAACTCTATTAGTATAAAAACAAACATATTTAACTTTATTATTTAATTATTGATTTATCAATGGTTTTTGAAATTGGGACTTAAAAGAAAATATAACGTACTGTATATTGTTGGTGAACTACAAAAAAGCATCACACAGTTGACCGGTAGATCGCAATCAACATTTTTCATACCTCCGATTTAAGTGATAAATTTCTTTCCATTCATGGAAAGTGGAAACATTGAAAATAAGTAAACTTGTTTGATAAAAGCTTAGGAATTAATAAAAATCTTCTATTTTTTTTCACAAACATTTCATTTTATTTACAACAAACACTAGCTTCTTTAATTTAACAGAAAGAATGCATTGGTTGAATGTTGGCTTCTTTTGAAAGCAGAATCTCTTACAGTGGTCACAAATTTATCTTAGCAATATTTTTTTTGTGTGTTCATGGGGGAGGGGGAAGGAAATTATTTATTAAATGCCAAATTATGCACAATGTAAATAGAATTAAACTAATGAAGGCAAACAATTTCTCATTCAACTCATTATTTCTGCAAAATATCAAGCATCCCTTCACTGTTAAATGACATTTTCTTATGAATTAGATGTTTTCGCATTTGTTTTTAACAAGATATGAAGCATTCCATACCGTCCATCAGAGAAATACAAAATTACAAATTTAATATTTCTGCTTCTATTTTCAACAAATAGGTTTTCCTCACTGATGATTTTTTTCCCCTCATATTTAAACTCGAAAGCAAAAAAGGAAAGAAAATTAATTAAAGTCTCTCAACTACTAAATGTTTGGCAAGAAGAGAGGAAGATATTGTAGATGCTCTTCCAACAAGACAACAACTTGTAAATCACATCATTGCAAACAATTTCTGCGTAAGACAATGGTAGGTAATACTAAATTTGAGTTATACCAAAAACACATAGTCACATAAATTTAGAGCTGGCTTTATTTATAATTAGTTAACATATATTAAATATATATATATAAACAGTATATTAAAAAAATGATGTGGCAATCTACTTAGGATGTTAAAGCCTATTGTTGTCTGGCAGATTTGCATTTATAAAATGAAATATTTGGAAGCTATTAATATTTTGAATTTATTATAAAACAGCTCTTATTCCTATATAATATACTGTACCTGCAAGGATGAACTGAAGCCATATGTGGACCTGGTAAATGAGGATGTGTTTCCATAGTGACAGTTTTCTTAGCATGATCTTGACTAAAATCTTCATACATCTCCTTTTCAGTTAAAGGCTTCCGATTCTAAATAAATGTGAACAACTCATATAACATTTTTAAAATGGTTTAATTATAATTTTTTTTTTTAAAAAAATACTTTAAAAGTGAACACAAAAGTAAATTAAAAAAAAGTGAGGACGGCAGATTTCAACAAATTTTAAAAGATATAGGCTATTATTTGTATTTTTATTTATTATTGGTTATTACCTAAAAGACAAAATTCAATAGCTTTATGTTCTAAAATAAATATTTATTCAAATATTCTATTTCAGTTCCCTACTCCCAAGTCTATTTGCCAAATTAAATACAAATTAAAATTTCAGATAAAATACAGTAATAAAGGGCATGTTAAAGGCTTAAAACAAAATTGAGGACACTTCTTCTGTTAAGGCAGTTTTTTTTAACCCCTAATTTGCGGGTATTGCCGGTTTCACAGACAATTCGTTTTGCGAGACGTCTTAATGAGAAATACAAATATTTTTTTTTTTTTTCAGTTTAATAACATTTAAATAACATTTAAATGCCTAATTAATATATTTTTATGTTTTCTAAATAATAATTAATCAATATAAATGTTAATTTATAGAATAGAATTTTAAATGTTGCTATTTATAAACATAAAATAATATACAGTAAATGGTTGCAGGCAGTAGGTTTACTTACTTCATTGACTGCCTTTACAAACTCCTTCACTGGTCGTAATAGTATGTCTTTGAAATTTCAAATATTTTATTACATTTTGAAATTATTTATTCACTTATTATTTTTATAATTTTGAGATTTTGCAATTATAAACTATCTATATAAGGCAATAAAACTTTGAAAATATTGAAACTAATGTCATTTTATCGTAATAATAATTATACTACTATATAATTTTAGCGGGTTTTTATCATTTGCTTTTTTTTTTCTTTCAAGAAAGATTTTGTGAATAAAGCTGCATAATTGTTCTTTCTAATGACAATTTGTCATCAAGATTTCATTACGGTACTCTCTAAGTTTTAGAATTTCTCTTTCAATTAGGGCAGATAAAATTAGACCTAACCTGTTCCTCTCTGTAAGAAATTTTGTTTCAAATAATAAGTAACTTTTCTGTTCAGACATCAAGCATTTTATGAATGGGCAGCAAGGAAAATTAATTTGATATATTTCTAATATTATTGATTTATAACAAAAGTAGCAACAAAATATGATAAAATTAACAAATTTTAGCATTAAAGGGGGGGGGGGATTTTTTATTTTTTTTTTCATTTTTAATAGATCGTGATTTAATTTTTGTAAACAAAAAATAAAATAAATTAATAATCAATTACAGATCTTGTAGGGCATTTAATTATCTTTCCAATGGTGTATAACATTTCAAATTTCAAAAATAATTTAACTGTTTTATATAACAAACTAAATATGTCTAAATAGTGACACAAATTCACAGTATGCAGCTAAGGGATTAAAATATTTTTTTTTTTATATATACAGTATTACTTCACAGAAAAAAAAAAAATCCCACAACCAAATGTTAACCCAATCATGGTGTGATATAATTGCAGCCCCCAAGAAATAAATATATTATTTTAATCAAACCATGAAAAAAAAATTTAAACTGATCAATATATATTATTTGTATTAGCTATTTAAAAAAATAAATTGTCAAAAATGAAGACTAAATTAACAAAAAATCATATTGGTCAAAATTATATTTTTAGGAAATGGTGGATGTTATAATGGAAACATACAGAATAAATACTGTATAGAAAGTTTCAAACGTGAGAGCTTAACACAAAAATGTATATTACAATTAACGAATTCAAACTCTTTCAGACTATGTGATCTTGAATAACACTATTGGGAGATTTTTTAAAAAAAAAATTACAGTGCATTAAGAATCAATAATTGATAAACCTACATTATAAAATTGAGCCAAGCTTTGGCTTAAAGTACAACTTAGAAATACTTTAACAGGCCTCTTTCACACAAACAACTATGCATGCAGCTTTACTAATAGGCTGCTATTAATTTTACTCCTCTAAGATTCCACAGGTTCGCAGTGGAATACAACATCTAAAAATTGTCAGCCATTCAAGGACTTTACGGTCAGTTTTTAATAATCCTGGAAATGTTGGGCTCCTTGACTTTCAGGAAAATGAAATAATTTTGTGTTGTAACTATTGTACCGTTTTTTTTTTTTTTTTTTTTTTTTGTTTTTTAGTTTCACTAAAAGTATGTTTCTTGGAAGGACGTGGGGATGATGGTTATTATTTGATGAAAATTTTAGCTTTTGTTATTTTTGACGTTTTCATAATAGCTAAAAATGTCAGCAAACAATTTCCATCATTCCCTATCCCTCCCTCAACCAAAATTAATTTATTGGTAGAAAAACAATAAAACAGCACCTTAAATATCTACTTGCACCTACTTGTGCTAATTAGTGAAAATCAAAAATGTACAAGCTTCAGACCAATTGGGTGCCACTCTGTGCTCAAGACAAATCTTGTATTCATAAACTACCTCATATTTCAATTACTAAAATAGATGTCACTAATTCTTGAAATAAGCTCCATCTTGTGAACACTGATAGCAGTACATTTTCAGGGGGAGTAGCTAAAAGGCTTAAATAAGTAATTTCATTTTTAAAAAACTATTTTTATTTTTAAATTTTTTATAGCTTTATTTTTATTATTGATTATTACAATTAATAAAAGTTTAAAATAAGCAAATGTAATCTCTCACCTCATCATAACCATACAACCATAACCGTGGCGTCTGGTAATATTTATCATATGTAATATTGAGGTCATATGTTCTTGTCTGTAAAATGCCACTATCGCTTCCAGCATTTTCTAACGAGTCTTTGGGCTTCAATTGACTAATATCTAATGTAGCCTAAAACAAAAAGTGGTGAAAATGCACACACAAGTTAAAAACAAATAAAGAAATAAAAAATTTAATTTAATTACTAGACAAAATACAGTATGTATAAATATTACAAAAGTCCAATAAAACAAATAAAAGTTCCACTCAAACTAGCATTTCTGAGAACACCATAATTAAGTCTAAATTAAGTTTCCAAGTTCTATCGATGGTAAGCTAATGACTTTTTTTTATATTTAATAAGAAGTCATATTCTCAAAATAAAATATACATTTTTATAAGGCTCTTAGGGCACTAAGAGTAAAAAAGAAGATTTTTTAAGGGCCTCCTTTGTCAACATTTTTCACTTCGTAACCATTTTAATTGGGGGGTGGGGAGGAGGGCACTATGTAAAAGTGCATTTTTTTTTGTTCAGATGTAATTTTAAGAAATGTCATTATATAAAAAGGCATTATTCAAATTACTGTATGAGGAAAATTATAATTCCCTTGTATAATTATAAGTCTAACATTTACTGAAAAGTCGAAAGTATGGGAATTTCCTGGCTTCCTCAATTAGCCAATCAACTAATGGATTTACATTCAGCAGTTCTCCTTTATCAATTAATTAATTCTCCCTAGGAGAAAACAGTAGCAGAACAATGTGTTAACATTTAACAATGAAATCTCATGCAAAGTTTCAAATATTTTCTCAATGCACAAGTTAAAGAAAATATCATGTTTGCTATAGATTTGAATATTGATTGATTTACATTATGTAATTGTTTATTATGCAATAAAAAAATCACACAGTAGAACAATTGGCTTAGAACAGCCACAATTTGTTAGACTCATTAAAATACCACTCAGTTTAAAATGTCTCGATGTTGAGATTTTTAAGTGTGGGTGTATATGTTCATAAATATTGATAAATGAGCCCAGTTGGCATAAACGATATACTGTAATAGCATGACTGCAATCTGCCATTCAAATGAAAAGTAAGCCTACTGAATAAATGTCTGTCACACATTTCTTTCATTTAAGGACCATGTGATTATGTTTGAATTTGTCTCTCAATCTAAAATTAACTTCCACTGAACATTTCATAACATCACAAATACAATAGGATGAAAGGTACCGCCCAGCTTTGACCTTTCTGTGTGATTATCCAATAACTGGCATGTATTGCTCTTTGGCTAGAGGTCATGACCATGTGTTTATACTGTAGTATAGGCCTGCAGTAGGTAGTTGATGGATGAGACATTATTTTCAAACATTTTCCAGGCAATAAAGATTATAAGTAGCCTAAAATTGAGTTTCAATAATAAAAATAAAATACCAAGTCGTAATTGAAGAGTATTATTTATTTCTTTACTAAAACAGTGAGAAGATTGAAAAAGTGTTATTCTTTAATAAACTTTTTAAGATTTTGATATGGTACTGAAACATTTTGAATAGTACTAGGCTAGTGATATGAAAATTTAAAAAAAAAAAAAAGTTTAGAGTTAACTTTGATGATTTTATTTTGCATTGTACTAAAGCTTTTGCTTTATGTAATAAAGAATTGAACTGAATTAAACCAGGATTAGAAAACAAGAAAAAAAAAATAATATGCGGTCGTAATAAGTGAGTTTTTTTTTTCTTCTTTAATTTTCTTTTACTTACAAATTATTATTAAAAGGTAAGTTAGTTAATTTCTAATGGATTTAAAAATCATATGGTTTTATAAAACATTAACATAAAATTTCGACTTGCTATACTATGAGTAAAATATAGGGAAAGATAAATACGAGAATATTCATTTTAATCACAGGGGGTGGGAGGGATTAAAGGCTTGAGATAAATGGACCAGAAAGAGCATTGATATTTACTGGTGAAGGTCTCACAAATTATTATTATTAATAGATTATTATTTCTTTTTTAATAATATTCTTCTTGTATTAAAAAAAAAAATAGTAACGGCAATAATTGCGCTACTTTTACNCTACAGCTACTGAGGAAAAGTAGCCACTACTCCCTACTCTACATTTTAAAAATAGAGCGTTACTGACCTCGCTACTGAAAAAAATAGCTAGCTACTAGTAGCGTGCCACTTTTAGGTGCTACCACCCAACCCTGATAAGGACCTACTGTATTAGTTTTACTAAATGTAGAATAAACATAAAACAAAATCGCTATACAAATTCAGTGAAAATAATAAGTGTTATAAACTTAATGTTTTTTGTTTTTTTTAAAAAAGTTAAAAATCAACTAATTTTTTGATTATTATCTTTCATTCAGACAGATAAAAATTTCGATTTTGAAGTACAGTAATTATTTTTTAAAAGAATCCCCAAACTATGTCTTAGTTTTTAGTTTTATTTTAAGCAGATAGGTGGAGTAAGTACCTAAAGGGACTTTTACACCTACTGTAGTTAATTCTTTAAAGTAATTATTTTTAGTTAGGTGGTCATCAAACATTTTTAAGTTGGTTAAGTGAGGTACTGTATATTTAATGAAAAAAAGAGGTAGACCACTCCATCCTTCAACACATTCTAATTAGGTCTGTTTTAAGTTCACTGTCAAAGAACTAATATCATGGGAGAAAACATTTGACCATATAAAGCATTTGTCATTTCGTTCAATCCCCAATTGTTTGAAGACAAATTATATAATCACCTTTTTAGGGGTCACACCAGCAAATTTTAAATGTTTAGTTTTAAAATATATTTTGTTGTCCTTAACATACTGCACTTATTAATTTTTTTGTCAAAATTGATGCCTGAATAGCATATTTTGTATAACTAAACACAAAATGTAGTCAAACGTTTATTATTATATAAAAGATATGTTTTAATTGCTGTATTTTTTATGAAAAGCCTCATAATCTGATCATGCTCTATAGAAGTGTATTAATAGTATTCAGTGTAATGTTTTAAAGAAAATATGATTTTGTTCTAAAATTTAGTGTATAATTATATTAGAAAAGTTGAGGAACTTGAGGCAATATAAAAGAAATTGGTACAGATTAGCTTTAAAGTAAAAATAAAACCACTTAAATTTCTAATGGGCAGAAGGTGGGGACAGAACAGGATAGGCTAAACGAAAACAAAACTACTTACATTATCATCAATTTCCAACTGACCACTCTCAACAAAAGCATCCATATCTTCTGCTTCTTCGTCATCATCTTCATTACCATCTTCATCTTTATCTCTATCCGACCGGTTTATATTCTCCTAATAAAATCAAAACAAATTTTGAAATTTCTACATAAACTATTATATTTTTTGAGAAAGATATAACCAACGCAAACTATTGTATAAGAAAAAAAAATCATCTATCTCCAATTTAATAATTTAAATGAGAAAATAATTTCCAATATAGTGAAAGGCCTATAGATCTTTTTTACTATTACTAAATAAAGTCCATTTTTCGATGAATTTAAAGAAGAATGGGGGAAAAAAACTAAATTTATTTTTAACAAATATTAAAAAAAAAAATAGAAAAATATTTTTATTATTAAAAACTATTTTTTTATGAAATAGAACATGAATAAGAATTAAATGGACACCTGAAATGCAAAGTAGTGTAAATCAATTTTTTTTTAAAATTGAGTTAGACCCATAATGTGCTACTTGGAGATGTATTTTATGTTTCAGTAAAGTAGTAAACCTCATACTTCGTTTTTAGTACACTAGAATATACCGTATATTTGGTACACTCAATTAACTGCTGTATCTTTTTTTGTGAAAAATTGACTTGCACCACTTTGCTTCTCAGGTGTCCAAATATGAAAGTTTGAATTTTTTATTTGTTGCAACATGTTCATAAATTTTGCATACATGTTGATGTTCAGTTCCTGCCTTTGGGTATTCTTATATAATACACATCATACATAAGATTGAATGTTTCAAAACAAATAAAAAAGTAAAATTCAGTAAACAATTGACCTGCTTGAAATTTTTTATCACATGTTTAAAATCTATGTATAAAATTAGGCATTCAAATATTTTCTTTATAATATGCCTATTGATTTTTAAAAACTAAAATCAGGAATGCCAAAATAAAATAAAAAAAATCACCTTAGATTCTAAAGTCATTTCTCCGATGGCATCCTGCGCAGAAATTATAGATGAATCAGCTGAAAATAAATAAAAACATTATTTAATACATATTAAAGGCTATTTTTGGTTGATCCCTAACAATGAAAAAGTGATCAATTTAATTTACAATCAACCCATCTTTCTGCCCAATACTTAGTATAAATCTGTTTTAAAATTAGTTATTATATTCTCTTATTAGATTAGTAATGGCTAATTAATTTTTATACTTATTAGACCATTAATATTTTTCAATATCATCAAGCATAAACAAAGGCAACTGCCATAAAAAGTGTGCAAAGTACTTTATCATTTGTTTGAGAGAAAACAAAAATGGAAACTGTAATTTCCTGACATGCATCATAATCTGAGCACAATGTGCAGTATATACTGTACCCAAAATTAACTCTGAATTTCTTTATATGTCTATTTAAATGTTGCACAAATTCACATCAAAATTTAAAATTTAGGGAATTAGGAAAATGCTGAAATGATAATTAACAACCACACTTTAGTGATGTCACATATCAAAACCAGACACAAACACACAAAAAAAAAAACATTAGTTAAGTGTGCCACCCAGGTTAAAGGCCAGGAATAATTTACTTTATGTCACAGGACAACCTATTTTAGTGAGAATGTCAAAATGGCACACACACACATCAAACAGTATACAACAACCTTAGTTTGTTAGCCTAGAAATTCAAACACTTCTATATGCTAACATTAGTTTACTATTGCAAACTAGTTGACTTTATCTAGGGAATAATTTACCAAATTTGATATAATTATGACAGCATATTTTAGTTAGAAAATCAAAATGGCACATATTGAGTTGTATACTGCAAAGTTAGTTTATGAGACTAAAAAATAAGATATAACCTACAGTGTACTGTATATGTAAACAAACTTTTTCTTTCAACTTAAAATAAAAAAACAAGTTGAGAAGCAATTTAACAAATTATTGTTTACTTTTGATGTTAAAACAATGGCTTCAAAACAGAAGGGCCATGTGTCCTATTAAGTTAGAATCAGAAGTAGGCGGGAAAGGGCTACTTATAAATAATGCCACACTTTTTCATAATTTTGCACAAAAACCCCATTCATAAAGTACCATAATTACTACTCTCCTTTGTCTTATTATATCGTACCAAATAATTAAAAAAATGTAGGAATTTAGAAAAAAAAATGTAAAATTTTTAACATTCTTCAAAATTACAATAAACTAAAAATTTACAAATTGTGATATTTTTTTAAAAAATGTTAAAATTATATTGAAGGCCTACCCTCCCTTCACAACTTGTTAAAATTTTATAAACCACTCTCAAAGCCTGACATGTGTGGACACACCTCTTCAGAACCTTTTATTCATAACTGAGTTTGCATGAACACACTATCCTCATCCCCTTATCATTAAAATTGTTTTTGCAACTCTCCCCTCGCCCCATCTTTCATTTGTGGCCCAGGGCTTGTGATTTAAAATATTTATGTATAATTCATTTGAGTTGTACACCATTGTGTTACGGAATCACTGGAAAATTTTGCCATAATAATTCAATGTTCTGGGGAAATTTATTTGCCTGAAAATATTTTACACCCCTGCAACACACTATATTGAGGACAGTATTAAGCACATCATTAAAACTTTTCACTAATATTACATTCAAGGCACAGAAAGAATAAATATAAACTTTAGACCCAAATAATTGTCAGGTTTTGGTGTTTAATTAAAAAAAAACTTAATAGAAAAAAATTATAGAAAAAAAAAATCATACCAGCATAATGATGTGTATCTACCCAACCACCATCATCATCATCATCTTCAATTATTTTTTCTTGTTCTTCCATATATTCCATTTGTTTACATCGCTTATAGCAAGGAACTACAGAAAATAATTTGATTGAATTTTATAAAGATTAAAAATATAATTTTAGAATATTAACATAATATTGGTGTACATTATTTTCCAAATAAAAAATACATTTTTTGAAGTCAATATAATGGAGTAAGACATAGAATAANTTAATTATTTCTTTTTTGCTAAGGAGCTACCTGGTTTTAAAGTTACTTTAGTAGTCTACCTGATTTTGACAAAATATACTGTAGGCCTATGCAGGAATGGAAAAAGTAGCCAAAGGAAGTAAACCTTCCGGTAGCCAAGCTGATTCTTCCGAACTTCTATTCAGAAGGAAAGAGGCGATACCCCAC
>PXIH01S0003166.1:4303-20235 GCA_003024985.2 Euperipatoides rowelli | reverse complement strand
TTAATTTGCTATTATATTCATGTTGAACATAGAGTCAACCAGGATTTGTTTGAGGCGGAGATTCCAGATGCTTGTTAAAACTGCAAACTGTTAAAATAGAAGAGCGTCTAGAAACAGGCCACAATAAGTCTCATTTTAACATCTACAGTACCTTATCTACAGTACGCAGTACGCATGTTTATCTATGGATATTACTGAGCTCCATGTGTCTATCCTTTTCTGCTCTGTTACGATGGTATAACCAGCGAGCTAAATGCGGCGACACTATACCCTAATAATTTTAAAACTTTTTTTATTATTATAATCTTTTATTGACCATCAAAAAAAAAAAAAATACATCTCGCACATACAGTATTAAAAAAACGCGGGAAATGTCACTTATTGAACCCCGTTTCTAGTAAACTATTAGAGAATCTCAGAATAGGCGGATTAGGCGCTCGTTTTAAAAAGAAACGTTTCAGCTATCAGGGTCAGGCATATGTGAATTGTGTAAGTTTTTAAGATTTATTCATATTTATCAAAAAGCTAAAATAAATCGCATATTTCAGTTAACTTTTCATTTGATGATACTTTATCCGTTTTTTTTTTTATTTAAGTTAATGCTATAGTTTATCATGATCTTAATTATTTGTTAAAATCTTAAAGATTTGCAATAAAGAACAACCAATTTCATTTAACAAATCATTCAAGTTTATTCATTCAAAGATATTTTACAATAAAAATATCCTGATTTCACAAAAGTCATAATAGGCTATAGGCTAATATTTATTTATTTAACAAACAAGGGGGAAGTCATAGATGACTTGTACCTTACATGATTACATGAAAAAAAAAAAAAAAAAACAGAAAAATAATCAAACATAAATAATCAAAAAGTGAGAGGGAAGACAATTAATTTCTTATTTTGCCAGTGGTAATTGTCTAGTTTAGATTTAAAACTTATTCATGAAGCTATCGGACAGCAAGGTATCTTCAGGCAGGTCATTCCACCAATCTGTTTCTATTTAATCACACTTTTTGAAAGGATGACTACGTCAAGAGTGCATTATGTTAATATCAGTTTGGAAATTTTGGTGTTGATGGAAAAGATATTAACCGATGATCTTTACATCATCAATGTGATTGAATCAATCACATTGGGTAGGTCATAGAGAAAAGGGTTAAACAAACAGCCCGACAAGATTGTCCCCTGCGGCAAACCACGGGTAATATCAAATCTGTTAAAAAGAGTTGCGTTAACATTAATAATAATGTTTTTATTTCTAAGATAATCAGCTATGCAATCAAAAATTGGCAAAGGAAAGTTCATGAGTCAGAGTGAAATCTTATTTAGTGGTATAAAATGGTCCACAGAATCAAAAGCAGAGGCAAGATCCACAAATATGACATCTGTTGAAATACCTTTCTCCCATCCATTGAGGTATGATTTGTTAGCATAGAATATGTTGTCAGTAGTCGAAAAACCTCTTCGAAAGCCAAATTGGTTATCAGAATAAATATTTTCATTAGAGATATGTAAATCCATCCTTTTTAAATTTAGTTTTCTGCTATTTTAGCAATAGTGGAAGTGATAACAATAAGCCTACATGAATTAACAGAGGAATTGATCAAAAGAAGTAAAAATTTGGCAAAGAAACTCGAAAAAGTTTTAAGGTGAAAATTGTTTATTCCATCAACTGAAACAGAATATGATTTTAAATTCATAATCATGTTGTTTACCTCTAATATTGATATCATACAATGAGTCCATAATTTAAATTAGAGTGATCAGAGGCAACACTATTAATTAAACCATAGTCATCCCCTCCCTGATTTACATTGAATCTAGTAAAGAATTCAGCAAAGATTTTTCTCATAATTAAGGGATCAGTAACAGACAAGTCATTATGGCATGTAATTCACCAATTATAGAATGATTAGGGTTATTGTTGTTTTTCAGGTGAGAGAATAGTAAATTTTTATTATTCAAAGAGCCAGCTATCAAATTATTTTGGAAAAACCATTTGGCATCTCTTAGTTTGTTAGATTATTTCTCTGAGATTTATAGGAAGACCAGGTGATAATATCTTTCAATTTAGGTAGGTTCTGAAAGCTTCGTTTTCTTTCTAACAGTAGCAATTAAATCAGTATTCATCCATTTGGGGCATTTTTTATATCTATTACCATTGCTAACAACAATTTTTCTGGGAATGAATTCAATGAAAATATTGATTTCATTTACAATACTGGAGTAATCCTCTTGAAAACTTTCTGCTATTAAAAGCAACTCTTCCAAAGAGAGGGGGGCATCAGAAATTGCATCAAAATTTAGCATTTCTGTGATCACTAAAGGAGAAGCCAAAATCAGCTCCAAAATGTTGGAACTCCAGCTCAAACTGAATAATAAGGTGATCACTTCCAATGCCGTTCATAAAAGTGATATTTTGGATACAATCTGGTCTAGAAGCGAGGACTACATCCAGCAGAAAGCTGGAGTTATTCCCAAATCTGGTGTCAAAATTAATAACCTGAGTAAGAAAATAGATCACAAGCAAATTCGTAAAAGGCAGATCTAAAATAATTAGGACCATATTTAGCAATACCATGGCATTTTTTCCAGTTTAATTCAAGCAAGTTTTGGTCACCTAAAATCAGGAGGTCCGAGCATTTATGTTCAATATATATATATATAGAGAGGCTCCAAGTTTAATATCAGAAATAAGATGAGAGTCATTAGATGGCAAGTTATTAGGGGGTCTTTAAGTTAAACAACATAATATATAACGATCAGGGGAGGAAATCTTTATCCGTACCATATCCTGTGAAACAAATTGATGCGGGATATATTCAACTGATAAGCGATTACTATGGTAAATGATGACTCCACCTCCTTTTTTGCCAACCATGTCTCTTCTTATGGCAAAACCATGGATAAATAACTCATTGTAAGGGGTGTCAGGATTCAACAATAAAAACATCTATTAGTTTCTGATACAACGATCTTAAGTTCATTGATTTTGTTAGTGATAGAATTTGCATTTGTTAGTAAACACTTTAAATGGTTAGATTTTAACGGGTATTTGTCATTTGAGGAAGTTGTATTATTTAAATCAGGTATAATAGGTAGGCCTATATGCTATCAGAATTTTGTGGTGTTTTATTAATTATAGTAGTTTTACCAGATCTAATCGATTTTCTCTCAGATGATCTGTTCTTATAAAATAAAATAAACAATATGGTGATGGTCCTGTTAACTTAAATAAACTAAACTAAATAGCTTTATAACACAAATACAAAGTCAAAAACACTATAATTACATTACCACAAAGTATTTTCAAAATATTTCATTGTTTGAAATGTAACCTAGCAAACCACATCCCCAAAGGAATGATATAATGTAAAAATTCAGGTTCAAGTTAAAAAAAAAATCACAATATTCCATTTATTTATTTCAAAATACTACCCAACCATATTTAGTTTTCCTAATAAATTCACCAATATTTCACAATTTTTTATCTCCACCGGTAGTTTATTTATTTATTTTACCATACAGTATGTCATCATAAATGACTTGTTACCGACATATACACACAATTTATAGATGATGTAAACTTACACAAAATACATAATTCAAAACATTATGTTACACAATAAAATTAGCAAATATTGCAGTACTATCAAAGGAAGAGATATATACAATTCATTCCCCAGTAGATAAGTAGCCTATCCAGTCCTTTTTTAAAACCCTTGTATGTTGATCTATTAAATAGATCATTTTGCAATCCATTCCAAAAATCAATGAACTTATGGGGATAAAATTTTCTTTCCTAGTTGTCCTTACAAACTTACAGTATGCACTATTTTGTATGGATGATTTTTCCTCGTCTTTTCCCCGCCAGCTCAAAATAATGCTGCACATTATTTTTCAACACTATATTTAAACATAAATATGAGATCACCTCTCAAAAATCTTCTATAAAAACCATCTAACCTCTTTGTAAACCTTCTGAAGCAGTTTTCTAATTTCTTTAAATCACCAATGTTTAATATCAAACCAGAATGACAGTAATCAAATATCGGAAGGATATAACATATAGCCTACACAAGTTTAAAAACAATTCCATTCATATAGTAGGCTATATCTAAGACCATTTCTTATAAATCCAAACGTTCTACTGGCCTTTATTATCATCGCACCAACATTAGCACCAAAAGAAAGCCTTCAATCACATGTAATATTTAAATCTTTATGAACATCTTTCTCCAATAGAGAAGAATTATCTAACGTATCAAAAAAAAGGGACCTATACCAAAGCTCATAACGGCAGTTTTATGTCCATTACCAACATCTTATTTTCTTTAAACATAGAGACAAACTATTAATATTCTGTAAGACAACATGATCACCAAAAGACTGAATTGACCATAACAGTTTCACGTCACAGCATAAATTAGTATGTCCGATTTAACACAAGCAGGGAGATCCGACAAAAAGAAGGTTAAATAAAACTTCAGACAGGACTGATCCCTGCAGAAGGCCATTATTAATACCTATTAATTTTGAAAAATTTCTCCCCATTTTAACAGTAATCTGTTTACCAAATAATAATTCTCTATCCACCCAACAGTAAAACTGTCAAATCCCAACCTCTTCAACTTATCTAACAACACTGAATGTAACACTGTGTCAAAAGCTGCAGCTATCGAAAAAAAATGACATCAGTTTTGTAACTAGCTTTCCAGTTATTTAAGATAAGATTAGTTGAATCTAAAACATTTGCCGCAGTGGGCAAACCCTTACGGAATCCATATTGATGTATAGAGATCAGATTATTTTTTCCCATCACCAATTCCAATCTCTTTAACATTATCCTTCCAATTTGGATGGCGACAAGGTAATAGTGATAGGCCTATATGACATCTTTTTTTCCGCCTTTGTAACTTGGTAACATTATACCCTTCCAAGCTATAGGCAAACAACTCATTTGAAAAGAACAATTTACTACTGCCGCCGAAAAAACTGCAAAAAATTCTATAATTTTTTTTATAATTCGATTAGAGAAACCATCGTTAGCTGCCGAGTTTGAGGATTGGAGATTACATAATGATTCTACTATATCGCTGAACATTAATCCTTTCAGTTGTAAGACAATGCCAATAATTACTTGTCGATTATACAGCTTTATCAGTGCTTCTTGTAACACTTTTTTAATAAATTAGCACGTTAACATTTTCCAGTAGGCGTACATGAAGAAATTGACAGTCTTTCCATTTAGTTTATTTTATATTTCTGTAAATCAACCTTTAAACCACGTAGACATTTAAACAAATTTTTACAATAACTTTATGAAAAGTAATCAGAATGCAAAAGAAATCTTAATACTTTCGTTTCACTGTTCATTAAATTCATAAATTTATAATGAATAAATGTTCTCGTAGAATATTTAGTTATATGAAAATAACTTCTTGCTTGTGTTACAGTATACGACTAATAAATTGGAGATCAAAAGACTTACCATACCATACTTTTACTTCTTTCGTAAGTTGATATCCAAAACATGGTTATTTTTTGGTGAGAAAAAAAACACTGTAAGCTACAGCCTCGACTTCCAAAATCACAGTTCATCTTTGAACACTTTTCTTGTTTGATCCAGTCTCCTGTTGCTAACGAAGCAACATGACTGATTTTAGAAATATTTAACTTCAAGATCATTAAAAAAAAAATTCAAATTTGAATTTATCAAAAAAACATATGGTTAAAAATTCTCAAATATTCTAGCATATGTTGTCTTCATTTATACCAAATTTTGAGTTGTAATCTCAATGGGATCCTACTTTTTCTAATTTTCAAATATATTTTGACTTGTTGAAAAATGAATACCAGTAGTTTTCACAATCAGGCAACAATTAGTATATTTTTAGTAAATATATAGCCTAAATAGTTTATTCTTTAGGATATTTAAAGAGCCAGCATATCTAATGTCCTGTGGAAGGTCTTTTCAGAATCTAGGACTAGGAGCTTGGTGGGAGAATGCCAATAAGACCTAAGCAGTGGCAGCCTACAGCAAAAAGTTCACCAGTGGCCAAAAGTATATAGTCCTGCATTTCTAATGCCACGTGAAGACCACAGATCTTAAGACTAGTGGGAAGCAGAATATATAACAATTTCCAATTTAATTAGCCTATTCAATAGACTTAAGAGGAACATTAACCCCTTTTCAGTCCACTGTTCTTTGTGTTAGGCAACTACACCCTAAGCTCCCATGTTCTATTGATATTCCTCATGCCAACTTCCCCATCTCTAGAACCTTAATAGCCAACAAAATTTTTTTTTACAATTTTTACTCTCTCTTTTATTTTAATCCACTTAATCTTACAATTAAGAATAATGTTTCAATTCTTCAAGTAGCCTAATAAGAAACTATTAAAAAAAAATATGATTTACCTAATAGGTATCCAATTGCATTTACTTTTAATTACTTTTTAGAAACAATTTTATGTTTATTGTAATTTAAGTTACTGTCCATTATAATCACAAATAATTTTCTAATAATAATAATTTTTTCAGCAGTTTAAAAATATGGTCATCAGCAGTACCGGTATTTGAATGGTCATTTGATTAGTTGAACGTTCAAACTACCGTATTTAATAAATTACAGTTGTGTGAATGTTTATTTTTCTTTATTTTAGACAAAGAAAATGAATTCCAATTCAAATTTCACAACTCTACAAGAATTTACTCGAGATATTTTGAAAATTCTCTCTGATGAAGATAAAGATTCTCAACTATTACAAGAAGTAGGAGATGCCTTGGAACAAATAATTAAATTTACAAAAGAACAACAAGATCTTATAAAGAAGGACTTGAAATGTATGTTTATAATTTTCATTCATTTTTCGTTTTCTGCATGTTTATATTTTTTTTAAAAAATTGTGCTTTACAATTCAAAACTTCAGTAACAAGTCTAGAACTTATTTTAAAAATCAAGATTGGCAACAAGTTGACAAAAACTGATTCTTCCTAATTTATGATCTATCAATGTTAACTACTTAGGATAAATGCAGCACAAAATTCTCATTAGATAAAACTGTAAAATGCTTTTTTTTCCCATTGGAATCCAATGATTTGGATTTTATTTTTCATTTCTAAATATATGGTATTTAAAGAAAGTTTCTTTAATAGTAAGATATTTTTCTTAGATTTCAGAAAACAATTAGACCTTTTTATTATTAGTTTAATCTACCTGTTATTTATATGTGATAAAATTGTGGCAAAGGATGCACACACACTAATTTTTTTTTTTTGTTGAAATATTAAATTGTGCTCTCTTCATTGAATTATTTTCTTTAATTTTTTAAAAAAAAAAGCATTTACACTCTTATGCAAGCAGAATTTCACATTCAAATAAGAGCACTTAAAATTATTTTTATAATTTACATTACAACCAAATTCTTGTAAAACGGATGATATACCAGAACATCATGACAGATAGAAATTAACTAAGTTTTAAAATTGTTTTTATTATCTTTGAATTAATTAAACTTATATTGTTCAGATTATTTGTTAAAAGAAAAGAAAAATATTTTTTTAGAAAGAAATAGGCCTAGCATATTTGCAAAACAAAGAATTGTGGTAATTCTGGTCTTCAAATTTATGCAGGCTTAGCAGGATAAGAACTCTTTAGTTAGTTAGTTAGTTAAAACATATGCATAAGTCAAATTTGACTTTTAACAAATATGAAATACAGTATATGAATTTACAGTATATTAAAAAATATAAAATTTATCAGTTTTCTAAAATTTATTTCTGCTCACACACCATAAATTGTGAAAAATAGCAATAACTTTGAAATGTTTAACATGAAACAGTCATTGCTCAAATTAAACTTATCTAAATGTACTACTGCATATTTACTCTGTTTTTCAGGATAATTTAATTTAAAATAGAATTGGAGCATTATAATATTTTTTAAAATATGTTATATAATTACCCTTTGAAAATCACTTCTCAAAGAACGGGTTGCTATGATAAAATGATTTCAACAAAAATAAAACATTGGTTTTATATATTATCATAGCAAACTAGTTGTGCTAATAGTAAACATATAGAGTAGCTTCTACAGTATTACACTGGTGAATACCACAATCAAGGGAATACAGTAGATCTAAAATTGTAATAGTACAATGATAGTACGGTAATAAAAAAAGTTAACAGTATTTGAAGTATAGAAAAACCATTTACAATTACAAATATCACAATTGACCGTATTTCTTTTACATTCATGTATTTATTTGATAAAGAGTTTTTTCATTTGTTAGTTTTGTTTTTTTCCTCCGATCGCCCTTAAATAATTCTTTGATTTAAAATAAATCTTACTTTATATTGTTACTTTTCCCATTAGGCTACTCTGAAATAAATAAATTAGGCCTATATCTGAGTTACAAATTAAAGTTACTGTATATCCAATTTAATATTTTAATTTTTTTTTTCTTTTAAATAGTTTTAATTCTTTTTTTTTTTTTTCAAAATATGACTTACAGTATAAGTACTCCACTGCTTTTTTTTATATATATAATTCTTTATGACAAAATAGTCAAACGTGTTTTTTAAACTTATAAATATTTTTTAGTGTTTTAGAAATATTGTTAAATTTGTTTTCTACTTTCAAAAATACAGAATTTCTTTTGGTGGGGTGGGGGTAAGCTAACGAAAGAGAAAGATTGATATAATTTTGATAATCAATCTTTTTTTTTTTTAATTTCTGCACTGATTTCTGAAAAATCTATAAAATTTAAAAATATTTACAGTTTATTCAATCTATCCCTTTTTTTTAAAAAAAAAAGAATCAGGATTTCTTTAAAAAAAAAATCTAAAAACTTGACCGTAGACAGTCACTCAATACTCATTTTGATCATTTTAATGTTTACATAAGAAATTTAAGTAATAGGTTTTATAATTTGAATTATGTAAGTAAATTATTATTTTTTTTTACTATTTTTTTTCATATAGCATTAATGGCTATCAAGGCGGAACAAGAGCATGAAATATCAGCTACTGAAACAGAATTACATGAATCACAATTGAAATTGAATCTTGTACAGAAAGAGATTAGTAAAGTGGAAGAACAAAAACAGTTGGTTGAAACCGAATGCAAATATCCTTTAAATGTCTGACTTTATACTATCTAATAATTACAACTTTTAAACTAGTCCAATGTAGGCTGTATTTTAAAAATTAAGTTAAAAAAAACTATTATTTACATTTAAAACATGTACACTGTAAATCACTTATGTATTTTGATAATTAAAATTAAAAAACTAAAACAAAGCTATATTTTGACCATAACTAATGTGGGGTCTATAGTTTTGTTCACCAAAGAAAATTATTTTTGAACATTTCGGATAAGTATCAAAGAGCTTGCATTTGAAACTTATGTTTCACATGCATTGAATGTTGTTTGAATTAACAATATACAGGATATAGCAATCATTTTTAATACAGTGGGAATTTTTTTTATTACATTGATTATTTGTTTAAACAATGAATATTATTATTGACTGCCTTTAATTTTTATCATTTGTGGGAAGAATATTTTTTTTCTAAAGTGAGAAAAAATATTCTTCCATACATTTTTTAACATTTCCAATAGTAAGACTATGTTACTTTTTTAAAAAAAATATGCTACCAATGCAAACAACATGATAAAAATATAAAAGGTACAGCATTGAAAGTTAAAATATAGTGGTGGTATCAAGCATATGGAACAGTTAAGAGTTAAAATTTGATGCTTTTTTAATATCAAAGTTTCTGGACTTGCAGTAGCCTACCTGATCGATCTTTAACTTGTGGGAAAGGATTATGGTGCGTTACATTAAAAATGTATTATAGATTTAATATAAACACTGGCATAAAACATTCAAATTATTTTAGTGTTTGCATTCTTATTGAATAAATATATACATGTTTAAAAGAGTCCTTGTCCAAGAAACAAGATGAGATGAAACAACTTGAAGAAAAGAAAACTGATATGAAGAAACAATCTGCTGATAAGGTCCTGAAGACAAAGTAATTGATATTTTTTTTTTCTTAATTTATCTTTTTTTTTTTTTTTTTACTATTTGCTCTAAGCAACTAAAGCAATAAGTTAAACATTGTCAGGATATTTTTTATTGCAATATTAATAGTTTAAATTCAGATTTTTTTAGAAACAAATGTATAGGATATAAGTTTGTACATTAATACTGTATCTGCACGATAATTTGACGTTTTATCTTTTTTTTTTCCATCTTTCCTCTCCTTTCTCTAAACATAACTTTTTCTTCCCTCAAAAGAATAAAGGAAAAACAATAATACAAAATTACCCTCTTCCTTTCAAAATGCAAGCTTTAATAATCTAGCACCTATTCTGCTCACCTTCCCACAAAAAAATATAGTTGTAGAAATATTTCTCAATAGATAGAAGCATCAAGTGGATAATTATATCATGGTTAACAAAAAAAAAGTATATACAATAGATGAAGATACTGTAGTTTCACTACTGTTTTACAGGAGTACAGATCAAGTGTATTTGACAAGAATAATACAAATAACTTTTGAAAGCTTAATTAGCCTAAAGAAAATCTGAATTGTAACACTGCATTTGTGTTTAAGGCAAATACCATGTGAAGATACACAGAATCTTGGGCAGTATACTGTATCTAAAAATCTGTACAATTCAAAAAAATCAGCATCTAATTCGAATACTGCAAACTTTATGAGAATCTAGTAATGATTGTAATAATTGTTTTTCATTGAATTAACTCAATCTTTTTGATATGTGGATTTTTTTTGTTTGACATTATAATGTATATGTGTAATTGTTTGACCTTTATCTATTTTTCAGGCATGATGTCAATCTCTACACTAGGATTAGTGGAATTCGTTGGCAGTATGATTGCCCAACTGAAGAAGTTAAAGGCTGTATCCTTTGTATTCAATCATTTCATTGTTTATTGATTTTATTTTTACTCAATATAAGGTACATAGAAAAATAAACACTAATGCAAAATAATTATAATTTTGCAGCAAATCATCTTTTAGACAAGTCCATACACATGTAGGGGGGGGGGAGTGTCAAAAAAGCTTTATAGGTCATCATTTACATGATCATTTAAATTCTTACATTTTTCTACTTTAGGAATCAGAGCTCATCTACTACAGAAAAGCTTGGATTCCTAAACCCAGCTAATCGTGAGGATGCCTTACTAAAAACCTTACCACACTAGACAAACCTCATATAAATCATCCTTTAGGTATGTTTCAGGTTACAAAGGCTACGTTTTTTAAAAATCTCCAAGTTTGAGCTTCGAGAAACAAACAGAATATAAACAGATTGTGACAGAGTCCGAGATTATTAAAATATGCTAACAGAGAAATTAAAGATGGAGAGGAAAGTAGAAAAATTGGACAGTAAATAAAAACCCGTTAAAAGCCTAAATTTAGCTAAACTATCATCTGAAGTTTATTTTAAAGGTCTATTGTCAGCCAGAAAAAAACGACCGTAAGGCATTCGTACATGTGATGTCTGGGTTAAACATTTTAAAGAAATCATGCTTTGTTATCTGTGCCGCCAAGACATCAGTAGCTATTGCTATATCATTGAATGGAAACAATTCATTTTTCACCATTTAAAAAATAGTCGTCGCTGTTATAAAAGATGTCATATAGTTAAAATAAAATTATGAGAGGAAGTAGTGCCTAGACAAAGGCTAGACCAGTTATATCATATATGACACATTGTAAATTTCAATAAAGTTTATTTTCATCCATTTTGGATTTTGATTGTGTTACAATGCATTGTGGGTAGTTCGAGTTCGTAGAGATTATTAAAATATCCGCAATAGAGACTCCGATTTTTTTAAAATCCGACTTCTCCAGATCCAGAGCGTTCTCTATAGTTGTCCGAGAACTCGGAGATTTTTAAAAAACGTAGCCAGTGACAGCTTCAGTAAAAGATGGCTAAATATCTAGTAAAGTGTACAGATTAATACAAAAAAAATATTCATTTTTTTTTATAAAATGTGAGAAAAATCCCTAAGATTTAGAAATTAGCAGATTTTATTAGCAACCATTTTTTTATACATGCAACATGTTCCACATTTTTTATGATTTTGTTTTTTATATACAGCATATGAACACTATGCTCTCTAAAAATTAAGGGTAATTTGTCTAAATAATGTTTAATTAATAGGCTATTTCAAGTTATACTTTTATTATATTTGGAAACAAATCAAACTTGGCAATAACAAAATCTGCAAACAAAATTAGATTTTCAAAAGTACATTATAGTTTTAAAGACTTGTCTATTTTCAAGAGAACATATTGTAAACAGAAGTCCTTCAAGTAAATCATTTTAATTTAATCTAGTGGGTGTAGTTAAAGTATTAAAGGTCAAATGTAACAGATTTTTTAAATTTTTTATTAATTGATTTTCAAAGATTTTTACTAAAAAAAAAATAGTTATTTACAATTCAATTTTTGAAATAATTGGCTTTAGCTGCTCCCCCTTAAAACAACATTGTCCACTGTATACACCAAGGGAGATATTTTGTGATGTCAAACTAGAAATGAATACAGCTTGCTATACTTAACTATAGAATATTGTCTATCTTTGTCAGATTAAAGATGGAAATTATATGGACTAATAACTTGTAAAAAATCTTAATCAAATTCATACTTTATACTATTATGATCCATTTTGTTTTTTTTAAAAATCAAAATGACTTTTAATACAGATTGAAAATACCTCTATTTACATGTTAAATCATTACAAAGAAAACAGATGTAGAGACTGTTTCGTCATCAAATTAATCTCGAACCCAAAAAATATATGAAAGTTTCATTTTGTAATCTCAGACTGAGGATAGCAATAGTCTTAATTTTATCTTTAAATAACTTTTTTTTTAGCATTTTAAATTATTTTTTCCCAGTTGGATTTTTTTTTAGTAATTATCTTTGAAAATCAATAATAAAAAAATTGTTACATTTAACCTTTAAATCAATTAATTTAAGCCTATCTCATACAAAATACTTGTTGCATTTGCTAATATGGTAGACTCCTAATTTGATATGTTATAGTCCTACAGCATATCTTCTTGTGAGCTATATTGTACTGTGTAATTGTAATATTCATTGTGATNTTAATTAATAAAGCATTTGAAAATAATGGCTAAAAGTTTAGCATTTTTACATGCAACACTCGTTTAAATTAAATAGTTTTTGCTTTATTAAAATAGGTTCTAAATGAAATACAATTTCAAAATAACATGATCTCACTTCATGGAAGGTGGGGTAGGAGTTTTGTACAATAACAAATTTACTTATTTTTCCTTTTTACTCATATTTCTGACTCGCACAAGTGGGTTTTTGTAGTATTACTGTAGGTTAATAATTTTGAAATTTATCA
Organism: Euperipatoides rowelli; assembly: GCA_003024985.2. Classification (NCBI taxonomy): domain Eukaryota; kingdom Metazoa; phylum Onychophora; class Udeonychophora; order Euonychophora; family Peripatopsidae; genus Euperipatoides; species Euperipatoides rowelli. The sequence continues at coordinate 6,811 of PXIH01S0003166.1, read as the reverse complement.
AAATAATTTTCATTTTGTTTCTATAATTTTTTTTTTGTGATTATACCACAGTTCTTTAACATTTTTACAGATATCTGTTTAAAAAATGATGTGAAACCATTTTCTTTAAATAGCCAGAAGAATTCTCAGTTTTTTATAACTAATTATTTATGGGATCTTATGGATACCTCTTGGTAAAAGTATTATTGCCATGCCCCAAATGGTTTTAATAGATTACTATGCAAAAACAAAAATTATTATTTTTTTTTTTTTTTTCATTATAGAAAACATAAAAACTATATAATTTAAAATGTAGAAATTTCTTGTGAATATACCTGTATGCTGTACATATACTGTAATTAGCCAAAATTATATTTTCAATTGACATTTAAGCTTATATTAAAATACAATTTTGAAAAAAAAATAATTTGGTTTATTTGTGTACCGGTATCTGTATTTTAATTACTTATAGTTTATTTGCAAATTGAAATTAGTTTTAATCAACTTTTAGCCAGTTTTGCCCCTTCACACTACTTGGTGTACATAGTAGTATAATTATGCTTAACTATTATGTTATATACAGTATATACTGTATATAAAGTACTATTTTGAGAATGATGCTTGTGGCATTCATTGAACATAATGTAGCTAATGACCAAAATTTTTACCAAAACTTAATAAAAAACTCATAAATTTTCTACAACCCCTGATCGTGTTTTCAAGAATAAATTGTGGTTTTAGAGTTAGTTAGATGAGAGAGCAAAAAACAAAAAAGGTGATAAGTCGCAAGACTTTTACACCAAACTATTAAAATACATATTATCTTTCAAAAATAAGTCTAAGGCATTTTTCAATGAATTTATAGATGAAGATAAAATAACCGACTCAGGAATAGAATTCCACATATTAACAATTCTATTTGAAATAAAACTATATCTCTTCCTACCTTTGTTTATTTCTCTTATTAATTTAAATTCATGTCCACGAGTCTGGGACGCAGGAGACAAAAGAAACAAATTCATGAAATTATGTTCAATCACAACCTTTTTAAAAACAAAAATCAGGTCACCCCTCATTAGTCTTTGTACAGGGGTTAAAATACCAAATTTTCTTAATATCTTTAATCTTGCTGAATAATCTAACGTGTAGTTAGTTCAATTGCCTTTTTTGAAATACATCTCAAATATCTATTTAATTTTCTCTTATCAGTAATATTGACCATTGAACAAACTGAACTACAATAGTCAATCCTTGGTTGTAGAAAACTTTTATATATAATAACAAAAACATCCAAAGATAAAACAAAGATGACGCTACTTGCCATATAAAAATTTCTATACAAATTAGAAATCACGAAATCAATATTATGTGAAAAAGTGAGCCTGTCGTCAAACATGACGCCAAGATCTTTATGAAAACGAACCATCTCTATTTTNACATTTTCAATGAATATATCACAATCTATCTTTTTACTGCCCAGTAACATGAATTTACATTTGTTTATATTTAATAATAGCCCATTAATTTTGATCCAATTATAAAAATGTTTATTTCATCTTGCAACTTTATTACATCAAGTGCAGATTCCAATATGCAAAATATTTTAAAATCATCTGTGTACCTAACTATGTTCTGAATATTTAAAAGATGAACATCTGCCACGTAGAAATTAAATAAAAATGAAGAAATAACCGCACTCTGTGGGACTCCTGAGCAGCTAAAAAACTTTGAGGATTTAACATCGTTAATTTTGACCCATGATGGTCGAAAAAACAAAAATGAACCCAACCAATTAATTATTTTTACATCAATGCCACATGAAAATAATTTTCCTAATAATAAATCTATAGGCACCATGTCAAAAGCCTTTGTTAAATCAAAATAAACAATCCCAATCCTATGTCCATCATCTCTAATCTTGGTCCATTTGTTCATGCAGTCAAGCAAACATGACTCACATGAACGACCAGATAAAAAAACCATGTTGGTTAATAGTAAAATAATTTTCTAATTTAGGTTTTAAAATCCTCAAGATTACTTTTTCTACAATTTTTGAAATTGTATTAGTAATTCTGATCGGCCTATAACTATTTACGTTTGATATACTGTATTCCCACCCTTGAACAAAGGAGTAATAAATTATTATTTCCATGATGTGGGAATAGAACCACTGAACTTCAAAGACCAATTTAAAAACATGCAAATAAACATATAATGAAACTCGGAATCCCATCAGTTCCTAATGTAAGCACTGTCTTTGATTCATTTATAACTCTTAAAACAGTATTTTCCTCTAAAAATATCAAATTTTCTTTTTCAACATCATTAAAAGTCTCCAGTTCATCCACCCTTAAAGCCATATCACCATAAAATCTAGAAAACTCATTTGCAATATCAAGTTTATCACTCATTACTTTATCATCAACCAATAGATAATCTATATTGTCAGCTCTCTTCTTTTTTACATTATTATAATGCTTGAACAAATAATTAGAATCTACTGAAATTCTATTTTTTAATGTCTGATCA